>VZTQ01005871.1:291327-311625 GCA_013400755.1 Pelecanoides urinatrix
TTATATATATATATATAAAAAAAAGATATGAGATTAGAACATTCTCCCTACCATGTACTCAATGAAACACATTCTCAGACTGAGAGAGCTGTAAGAAGGAACATCAAAGAGAGAAAGGAAATTTTTTAAATGGGTAATCTCAGACAGGTAGGCTAGTCCTTAATCACCAGGTAGCAGCAATCTCGTTTGTGCAAAGAGGAGCATTTACACAATCACTCTGCATCTGCCTTTTACCTTGTCATTGAACTACTCTTCCTTATTTAGGGACATTCAGATATCAGAAGTATTACCGATAAGGGAAGATTATGTACAAGTTTTAAATAAACAATTTTATCTTTATGTATTGCAACTTGACATAGCAAAGGCAGCTTTAGTGTATTGTGTAGGTAATCACTGAAGACACTGTTTTCTTCTACACGAATGCCAGTTTCTTTGAATGAGTTATGTAGACAGATACACGACTATGTTAAAAATGCTGAGAAGAAAAGACATTCAATTAGCAGTTCACATAGACGGGTTAACATTTTTTCTGCCCCCTCACCCCACCTCCCCAATAACTGACATACAACTGCCTTGATCTAAACTGACAGCAAATGCAAGTTCTAAATGATTTTTTAAATAGAATTTCTGCTAAGATATGCCATTAAAGTAAGAAAAAATGTCATATAAAAAGCTGACCTAATGCAATTTTATTAGTTTAAATTTTACATTTGCTGACATACAGACAGAATGAATATGTATAGATATGATATGCACGCAATATAATTTATCATTGAATGAGTAAACACATACAATCAACATTTTATTCCATATAGAGACATAAATATTATAGAGAAATATTATAATATTATATATTATATAGTTGGTCATGCATTGAAAATGGAAACCAGATTTGCATTTTCTGTGGATGTTTAAAAAGAGATTAAAACGTTAGGCTTCTTGCTAAGCAAAACAACACACTAAAAGGAAAAAAGTTTTTTTCAGATGCAGCATAAGAAGCCAAAAACTTTTAAAGATTATAAATACAGGATACACAGTTTCATTATTCAGAGACTCCTTTCAGATTTTATAAGGCTGTGCTTTGCAGAAGACTATTTGTCAATGGTAGATTAGTTTCTCAGCAAAATTCTTTAAGTAACTCCGACATTAGCTATAAACCAAATAACTTACATATACGAAGCATTAGCCTCACACTGTGATTCCCTAAGTATTTAGGAACGGGCCTCTTACTAAAATTGGGGAAAGAAAATTGTATAGACCAAGAACTAAGAAACCTAATTTTTCTTCCACCACTGCCACTAGCATAAAATTTGTCTTCAACAAGTAAAATCAATATACCAAACGAAAATCTGATGTCAACTAAAAATGTGAAGTTTTTGCTTAATGTAGTTATTAATATGCCCAATACTCAGTCTATTTATTGTAATTACTTTGTTCATATCTAACATAACATGCATCTTGGATTATTTCTTCTCAGTTGTTTGATGAAAGAAAACCTAAATCATGCGGTACAGCACTTATGAATATTTTCCATTTCAGTTTTGTTTGATCATTTTCATTAAAGGCCAAGACTATCTCATTTCAGTCAGTAGTGAAAACCTCAAGATAGCACGANTGGAAAAAACCCATCTCTTCAGGATCTAGGGACAGCTACTGAAGGAGGCTTGTGACCAACCTTCTACAGGAGAGATGGCCTTACTCAAAAGAACCTACAATTTCAAAATAAAACAGAGGACTAGAGTCACACAGCACCAAAAGGTTCTTAGCGTAGCTAGAACTGTTAGTATATTTAATCCTAACCAACAACTTCAGCTTTGGGCTTTTCTAAAAAAAAAAAAAAANTAATGCAATTTTATTAGTTTAAATTTTACATTTGCTGACATACAGTCAGAATGATTATGTATAGATATGATATGCACGCAATATAATTTATCATTGAATGAGTAAACACATACAATCAACATTTTATTCCATATAGAGACATAAATATTATAGAGAAATATTATAATATTATATATTATATAGTTGGTCATGCATTGAAAATGGAAACCAGATTTGCATTTTCTGTGGATGTTTAAAAAGAGATTAAAACGTTAGGCTTCTTGCTAAGCAAAACAACACACTAAAAGGAAAAAAGTTTTTTTCAGATGCAGCATAAGAAGCCAAAAACTTTTAAAGATTATAAATACAGGATACACAGTTTCATTATTCAGAGACTCCTTTCAGATTTTATAAGGCTGTGCTTTGCAGAAGACTATTTGTCAATGGTAGATTAGTTTCTCAGCAAAATTCTTTAAGTAACTCCGACATTAGCTATAAACCAAATAACTTACATATACGAAGCATTAGCCTCACACTGTGATTCCCTAAGTATTTAGGAACGGGCCTCTTACTAAAATTGGGGAAAGAAAATTGTATAGACCAAGAACTAAGAAACCTAATTTTTCTTCCACCACTGCCACTAGCATAAAATTTGTCTTCAACAAGTAAAATCAATATACCAAACGAAAATCTGATGTCAACTAAAAATGTGAAGTTTTTGCTTAATGTAGTTATTAATATGCCCAATACTCAGTCTATTTATTGTAATTACTTTGTTCATATCTAACATAACATGCATCTTGGATTATTTCTTCTCAGTTGTTTGATGAAAGAAAACCTAAATCATGCGGTACAGCACTTATGAATATTTTCCATTTCAGTTTTGTTTGATCATTTTCATTAAAGGCCAAGACTATCTCATTTCAGCCAGTAGTAAAAACCTCAAGATAGCACGATAGGAATTTTCTCAGAGTAATATATTGAAGGCAGTAAAGATGTTAAGTGAGTGCTCATTCTCATTTACATTACCAAATGAAACAATTCCTTTTATTCTGAAAGAAATTCTTGAAGCTTGGGAGATTTCCCCCCACCCCCTCAAGGCTTTAATTTTTCTCTAATGAAATGCTAGCTTTTTGCCTGTTCACCTTTTTGAGGTGTCTCTTTTCCTGATGAATGACTGAAAGTAAATGAATTTCCTATGATTTTGTAGTTTGTAAAAAATCAAACCATAATAATCCTGTCAAAAAGAGCTTCCTTCATCTTTGATGTCTTCTGCTGCACCCTTGCAAATCACAAAGAGCAAAAGAGCAAGCTGATCTCTGAAACCACAGTTCACCTTTCTATTAAAACAGGTTATACATTTTAAAAACACCATGATTGGACTGCACGGCTTCTGTAAACATTTCCAAAGAGGACACGAATAAAATAATTTACATGCTAATTTTTTTTCTTTTTGGCCTTACAGTAAAGAAGAAAAATCAAAATGGAAGCCTGAAGCCTCTATTCTTCCAAACAAGTATTATTACAACAGAGTGCTGACTTCACTACAATTAATGCTGAAAATTGACTTCTGGTTAAAGACAGACCCTCTAATAGTTTTAAGACACTATGTTTGCTTACATTTGCATTAGCATCTAGTAAAATACATAGCTGTAGAAAGGAAGAAATTGCGAAAGTACAGTATTGCATACTCAGACTTACACGGCTTAGGAATACTGATCCTAAAAAATGGACCAAACAGTAACACTATGCAGGATTACAGTAGCTAGAAAACTCCACAGCTTGCCAGTTTCCACATGTAATCAAAAGAAGTGGAAGGTGTGCATTTTGGTCTTCCACACAGAGAGACTGAGCATACATATAATGCTGAAAACTGATAGGAAAAAATCATTGCATGTTTCCGACCTACCTTTTTATTAGTCTGGACAGTCTTGCTCAAAGTGGTATGGGTCTTGATAATCACCAAAATCACGTAAGTCGTCCAGCCCACAAAACCCATTGCAATACTTAGACCCAGGAATAATCTATCGTAAGTATGGTAATAAGACAAGCCTTCCAAAGCAAGGTTAATCAGTGTTTTGCACAGAGATACCTAGAGGCAGACAAAACATATAAGCAACAGTTTAGAATAGTGTAAGTTCCTTTGCACATATCGACCTAACTGACAGCAACTGGAGCTCAAGCAGCTCCGCCACTCTTGGCACGTGTGTCCTCTCTGCGCTCAGGTATAGCGTTTTGGCCAGCACCAACTGCGGGAGTATGCCCTGCTTTGGACTCCTGTTGGACAAAGTCAGCCATCATTTGGCTCCTTCACCATCCCCCCCTGGCCACAACAGCGGTCAGATGGTGAAAGCTACACAGATAGCACACTTTGAACCTACTACCAAGCGTGCCACTTGTTTTTCCCATGAGCATTTGACCATATACCTATTCCACTATAAGTGACCCCCAAAGAAAACCAGCCCTGTGCTTCCGAAGGTACACCATTTACACAAGAGGAGGATTATGGATGCAGCTGAAACATGATCGCTCTCCACAGCCTGAAACACCCCCTTCCTGGGGTTTGATGTCCTCCACTTCAGTAGTACCTGATACCCGCAGTGCTTTGCCTAAGCACCAGAGGTGAATTCAGAGACTGAACTGGAGCTCCAGTTTCATTCACAAAGCAGCTGCTTGGGGCTCTCAGGATGCAAATTTGGACACAAGAAGGGTTGTACCCAGTCTAATCCCAGGTCCCCTTACTCAGTACCTCCACTGGGGAGACACCATGATAAAGACAGTGGTTTTTCCCACTGTGAGTGTCATTCCTTACACAGAGATGTGCTGACCCCTGTGATTTACCCAAAGATGGGAAGCTCAGCTGTGTAATTTGTGGTCACAAAGGATTCTCTGGTGATTAAAAGATCTGTAAGGAAGAGTATAATAAGAAGTTGAGCATACATGACGGTGATATGCCCAGGTCTCCAGCTGGGACTTAACAGCAACAATCAACAGAAAAAAGTATATCAACTACTGAAGAGAATGGGCAGACTCACCCAAAATCACATCATTCCTGAGGATACAATTATGAACGCATATTTGCAATGCAAAGAGCTGCAGAGTTGAGGGGGCAAAGAATCACCATAGCCCAGCAGCTGGTAACTGACCTTTCTGCATTGCGATATAGGAAGCTGAGGATAACCAGGGCACAGGCACAAGCCCGATGTGTTAGTGATCAAGAGTAAACTTGAACACATGAGGCACTCAGGTGAACAAGGGGTAAAATTTATATATAGCTAAAAACACAAACGTGCAGATTTTACTGCTGAAATGTGTAAAACGTCTCCTGTAAGTAAATGTGTGATAGTCAAGTAGCATTAGTAGGAAAGCAAAAAGAAAACCTGCTCCCACAGCAAAATATGAAGTGAATAAAAAGGCACAAGATATAAAATAAATTTAGCTGTCCTGTACATAAAATAGTAATTTATTACCCTGAGAAACATATCAGGGAAAAAGAAGAGCTGAACCCTAACACATAATGGAATTATTCTTCCATGCATCTGGCAGGTTAATTGTAATCTTACATATTTAACTTTTACGTGTACTTTTTAACACAAAAGTCAGTGACCAAACTAAACTTGTTAAAATGAAAGACTTGTTTGTATCATTTAGCTCTACAAATTATTTCTGTGAATGTCAGAATACAAGCACTGGTGAACTGCACTCATCAAGTACCCTGTTGCACAGTGAGTGGTAGCAAACACTTCGAAAAGTAATTCCGGAACTGGGAAGCACAGAATGATTCCACATATGGCTCCCAGTCTCTGACAAACTGAAATGAGAAATTAAAACCAAGAACAGCTGCTTCAGGTAAAAAAGAAAAAAAAAAAACCCCAAACCAAAAAAAAAAAAACACCAAACCACAAAAAACCAAAGCAGGTTCTATGATGGAGTAAGACAATTTTTTTCATGCAGCCTAAGAAGTATGAACATGAACTACGTTCCTCAGTTTCTCTCTCAATTTACCCTTTTTTACAGTGGAAAATAAAAACAACACTGTGTGTTAGTATACTACAGAATGGTAACAGTTTAAGAAATATGAGAAAAACCACAGCAAGTCAGTATTATTCATTAGAACTGATGTCAAAATACAAAATTTTGGAGAGTTACAGTGGGATTTTATTTGTGTTAATAAGTGAGATGTGCATCACAAGCAAGGAAAAATGTTTTATTTCTCAGTTTCATTTCAAGTTAAACAAATCTAAATATTTACATATAATAGAAGTTCCTGTAAAAAGTTTCTAGAAGGCATATAGCAAAAACAGACTTACCGCTTCATCATACTTCTGCTGCTGAATATATAGTCTCATTTTCTTTAAAAAGTTGATCTGTTCAGAATCAGAAAGTGGTCTGTACAACAATACAAAGAGATATTAATATTTCTTGTTTTCACAAGCAGAGGAAGAGGCAGAAAAAATTAACTTCGTAATAAAAAAATTACTCTGGAATACCAAAATATTCTGAACTTCATTAGAGGTAATTACGTAGTTGGAACTAATCCATTCCTCTACATTCATCTTCACAGTTGCGTCAACACTGCTGCTGTCTAACTTATCCCAACATCTTTGCATTAAGAGACATTTCCTTTATATAGGTGTTCCCATCTAAGACTGCTGAAAATTATCTCCCTTGTGCATTATTATTGACCATTGCTCTGGACAAGAAGCACTGCACATATGAGAATTAAGCAATTTAACTGATTTGATAGATGGTTGTAAGCAGTTCGTAAGCCTGTCAGCATAGGATGAGTTGTTAAGTTAGGTTCCGCCCTAACAGTAGATGATGCCTAACAATCTTCTCTTTGCAAAATAAGAGCTTGTCTCCAGTTACACAGGGAGCTGTTAGCAGAGTCCCCAGAGCAGGGGATAATACAGTTACCTGGCTACACTGAGGTCAGTGATAAAAATCTCTTTGATTTTAATGAATTTGATCATCAACCTAATTAATTGCTACAGTTCTTCCCCTACAAAAAGTAGCAACATGGAGAAACAAGCCAGTCAACCAACCTCCACCTAATGAAGCGGGAAGGAGCCACTTTCCCTGTACCTTTTTTTTCAACAAGTTAAGGACTGGCAGCAAGCCAGAGGAACTTGCTTACCCTAGGCAAGTTATAAGCCACAACACAGTCACTGCCACTCTAGGCACCACAGGCAAACTATCATGGGTCACAACTTTCTGACAGCTGATGATTTCCTTCACGCCTTCCACAACACCGCTGTGGCACAGCATCACCTCCTCAGCATCCCCAGCACATGATGGCCCCGTTGCACGCCTCTCTCCCTCGCACGTGCTCCTTCAAATGCCTTATACACAACCACCAACTTTGTGTTTCAGGCTGTGCCAAATCAGGACCAGCCCTGGGGTCTCACTCCTACTATTTAAACCAGCAGCAATCACCTCTGTGGTCCCTCAGCTGAACCACAGGGGCAGGTCTTGATCTTATGCAACTACTGCATGGAAATGCTCATTCCTGCAGCTCCCATCAAACACTTGGGAACTACTTCTGCCTGCCATCTAGAAGCAGTTGATACATCACCAACAATACATAAATATAATATATTAAAAGGATTCTGTGCCTGAACAATCTGCATTTTTATTACTAATAACATCCTGGTATATTTTGATACTGTTTCCTTGAGTTCAGAGCACAGCAGAGCTTTGCAGGAGTCTTCTAAAACATATTGGATAATAGCAGCAGCAACGTATCTTACTTTTGAGAAGAGTAACTGAAATAACTGTATTAAAAAATGTTTGACTCTCTTTAATCTAGAAAAGAATCGAAGAATGGTAGCTATAAACAGGTGGGAAGAAAGAGGTCCCATGGAAAAGGAAGAAGGGAGGAAGAGATGATGACAAGGTGATGGCAAGTGTTTGATCACCTTAACTTTGGGGGAAGAACAGAGGATTTTAGAAAACAGAGTTGAAAAAATAGCAGAGTGAATGTTGGTTGTTGCTGCACCTTCATGACAAGTCCCTATGAAAGCCAACCTTACAGCTCCACAGGCCAAGGGCTACCAGCGTGCACCACGGCTGATGATGACTCAAGATAGAATCCATTCTTTAAGTAGGCAAACTAGACCCAAGTACTGCCTCAAGGAAATCTGCAACCCTCAAGTTTTGCTAAGATTTTGGCAAAGGAAAGGGAGCAAAACACCAAACCAAGGTGTGAGTTTTCACCATGTGTGGAATTAATAGGAGGAAAAAGGATATCTTAGTTTTTAGGTAAGGATTTTTTAAAAATCTGGAATAAATACTAAGCAGCTGTATTTAGGACTTAAATACATCCAAAATGTTCCTGTGTTCACTGTCTCATTTTTATTGTTTTACACATTATTTTCTGTGGATTTTATCCTTGTCATATTCCATGCAAATTTTTAATAAGCTAAAAAAGCCTTATTTTTATCTTTCACTTCATATCTTTAGTCATTTAGCTATAAACCCGTTAATTATCTCTTTATTCTCAACAAATCATTTTATTATTAATGAACAATAGCCTTTACCTATTCTTTCCTAGATTACAGCACCTGGGATCTCTGTATATGAATGGTGTAACAGAATAAATGAGGTTTTAAAACAGTAAAGCTTCAGTAAGTCAAAAGCAGAAGGCAATTATTTTGTCAAATGGGCTTACCATTAGCAGGTGCATTGTTAATTTTCAATAGCTAACACCACACCACACATTTTACCTTACTTCCATATGCATGCTTTTCAAGATGCTGAATTTACAATTGTCTACAGATTGTTTTTTGTAAAGTTTATGAATTCCACCAGAAACTAAGGACTGTTCATATATAACAGTATCAGAAAGCAAGTTTCACTCTGAGTGCAAGGTTTGACCACCATCTTAGATATATTTTGCCTCCATATTAAGCAAAAGCTCAAAAAAGTTGTTAGAGACATTTTGCATCTCACACCAAACTAGAAAGAAGAGTTACCAAATATGCTGATTATCTCTTGGTTAAGGATTGGATATAGCTCACCATAAGCAGTTTATCATCCATTGAGGACCCTAATTCACTTCCTAAAGCTGACAAAGTAGATGGGAGATTTAAAAGAAGCCCCTTGCAAGATGTAGCAGAAAGCGTAAGAGACAAAGCTGAGACATGAACCCAAGTGGAAAGCTTACTTATAGAAGGAAGGCAGGAATTTTAGAAATGGTGATTCTATAAAACCTACAAGAATCATCAAACAACAAAACCACAAGGAAAATTTAAATCTGAGAAGTTAAAGCTTGAACTCTTCTTAGCAACACTTAATTTTAACTTAAACTATTTAAAAGGTTTTGAATACAAGACATATAGTGTTAGAAAAGAATAAACTGATCAGAGTTATTTCCCTGTATTTTAGTAAGCAACGTGCTGGAGGCATTACTAGTATGCCAATGTATTCTCAAGGTCACTTAATGCACACATCCATGCAATTGATATTAATAGCAATGAAATGAATTTACTGATCCATTATTAGAAAGATTGAACTCTATAAAGAAAACTAAGTTATGTATATATATGCTCTTCCCAGCTACCCATCACCAAAATCCAATTCTATCAAATTCACAATGAATAGTCTTCACTAGTAAAATCAAGTCTTTTTTCACAAAAATACCTGTCCTACTAATTAGCAAACACACACAAAGAGAATTCAGTCAGTGGACTCAAGTCTGTCCTCCTATTCTTGTCTTGAAAGTATTGCAAAACACGTGCACTGTAAAGTGTAGTACTCTGAGGTTTAACTTAAAAGAAAAAACAAGAACTCTACAGTCACATATATTATAAAGACATACGCATTCACAATATCATCAGGATTCTAAAGACTTAAGATTAAATTCTTCACAGGAAACCATGGTGGTGAGACAAGGGAATATTAGTNTCTAGAAGAGTAATTTTGTTTTTCACGCTGGCTATCAGAGATTAACTTTCTAGTTCCAGACAGAAATCACAGCTTCATTCATGAATAAACATAATTAATTATGAAACAAAACAATTGGGCTAATTGGGCAAGTGCTTGTAAACTATCCCTTCTGAGATGTTAGCTACCGTTGTCATAAGTATACCTGACAAAATGAATCTTTCCAACACATCATTCACACTTCATATACACTAAGCTATTTGACAGCACTAACAAGAAGACTGTGATGAAGTACGTTCACCATAGCACCATCTTTGGCCAGTGAATCTTGTTTATCATACTACAGAAATTACCATCCCCAATGGCACAGGCAGCATGCTGCAGTCAAATAATGAAATAAAAATCTTGGAACAGAAGGAGATGTCTTGCAAAAACATCTGTATCCACCACTGCTAGTTTGTTAATTTTATTATGCCTAGTTATTTGGGTAATGATTTATAGTAATTTTATTGTACAGTAAATTTTCCAGAATTCTACTGTAAGAAGTAACCCCTTAGGATCTGTAGTCGTTTAATACTTAAAATGCTGCAGATTTAATAATGAAAGTCAAGGAAGCATCACAGACCTGCAGATGCAACATACAAAGAGAAAGGCTGAGATCTTTGCCTAGCTCACTGTCAGATGAAAACAAATTTGTTTCAGCTGCTTCACTCCACACACACACACACATCCCTGTATGTAAAACCGATAAACTACTCATGCTTGAGAACTTAATTTCTTGCAGGACTCAATAATCTCTTCAACATAAACTCCCTTTACCTGACTATTGTCAGCTCATGCACATCTACACACTTCTATCACTGTCTTTTCACACTTTCCACTAGAAAAGAAAACAAAACTGTGCATCCCACAACTCTCTGAGAGTGGCAAGATTTGCAGAAGACGTAGTGATCACATTTCTATGACCCATATCCACCAGCAGCAGCAAATCAGCAGTAGCTGCTCAGCAGACTTGAGTCTTCTAACTTTTCATATTGGCTGTTGGGGGATAGGGAGAAAAGGACCAACTCCTCCTGTTCATTCAAAACTGAAAAAGCTAGAGGACAAGGATATGCATCCCTTGAACCTCATGACAGCCCCAACCAGGCAGGGCAAGGCCATCTGAATAAAGCCTGCTAGGATTTTGTATGGGTCACCTTCTCCCAAACACCACATAGGGCAGACCTTCTCACTTGCTTTTCTATGATATTTCTAATTTCAAAATGGTTGGCAGTGAAAGAAGCATCAGAGTGCCACTGTCTAAACAACTCCAGAAACCTCTTCTGCCAAAAGGCTGAGCAGCCACAGGTTCTTGGTCTCTTCTCCAGAAAGAAGATTCCCAGCATCTTGGTAACGTGCAACCTGGAAGTCCCCTGGGTTAACATTGCCCCTCTCGCCATGAAGCTCTTCCACTGGCACCATCCCACCAAGCAGTCCAGGCCTCTGCCGCCCACCCCTGTCCTCCCACCACTTGGGCAGGCGCCAGTGCCTCTCTGCTCTCACCATGGGAGAAAACTGCCAGCAGCAGAAGCAGCTGAATACGTTCACGCTCCGTTTGCCACCCACCCCTCTGCGAGGAGGCCATACTAAAATAATTTCAGGTAAGCTACTAAAACAGGCAAGTCCTACAAAACTTGATTTTCATAATTCAGAAGCAAGATGCATGTAGTTTACAGATAAAAAACTTAGCTATGTTCTTCTTAGTGTGCTAAAGCTGTGCTTTTTAAAAGAAAAGGTACTCCACATAAACCTACACTAAAGGGCTTATTACAGCTTCTTAAAGCCCAGGGACCTCAATATTCCTGCTCCTGACTTGATTACTCGCTTTTCTCCTGCTGTTCTACCACCAGGAGTTTCAATCTTGGTGTGTCAAAATTTCAAGTCTGTTTTTGTGTTTCTGGATTTCTGACTACTGTGTTAGATTGTAAATCAGCCAGTCTAGCTGTAGGGTTGTACTCCGTTATCTTTGCAACCTTTTTTCTTTTAAGAAGCATTAAAAAGCGCTGCTGCATGCATCAGGCACTCCAAAAGAAAAGGAGTAAGAAAGTCAATAAGAGGCTCCTCTGAGGTTTTTGTTCTTCAAAGCATAATGAAACAAAGGGAGAGGACACATGCTTCCACAGGCCAAAGACAGCAAAAAGCATCTTTACTGACACATTGCAAAAACCTACCAGTACATGTATGCTTTTGTATTCAGATTTACAAACATGCAAAGGAGGAAACAGTGGGACATCAGTGAAACCGCAGGAAGTGGTCTGACTGCTAATGGTCTAATCCTGGACTGTCAAGTCCTAGGAATTAAAATAGCCTTTTAATTTCACAAATCAGCATCCCTGATGCAGCATATTTGCATATTAAACGGCAAAGTGCCTTAGGATGTTTATGTAAATCCTTTAGATAGCAGAGATGAGAGAAAAAGGAGCGGGCAAGCTAACTGCCAGCTGCCAATTCACTGAACAGAGAGAAACAATTAAGATAACTGGGCTACACACAGCAGATTTTGCATGCAAACTACTACAGCAAGAGCTGCGGACAACCAGAGGCCAGGAGGGAGGAGGCCATGCTCTGAAGCGGTCCCTCCAGCCCGCTCAAAGCAGAACAGGGAAGCTGGATGCAGGGATCTAGCAGGGGCAGGGGTTTTGCCTGAAGAGCCAGCAGGACATGATGCAGCAGCCTTGAAAAGGGAAATGGCTTAATAAGGAAGATGAAGATCCTTGAAGGAAAGAAAATGCACCATTTTTAAAGTCTCCACTATTTCAGTACTGCAGGAGACATGTACCAACTCTAAATAACAACACTCTCCCTATGCAGCAAGTCAGCTCTCACCTCTGTAAAATGTATGGTGATTTATGTCATACATCGAGCTGCAACTAGATAGCTGCAGTGTTGTGGATATGTAGTGTTGTGCCACAGGTCCTCTTCTGCTCCATGATCCTACACGCAAACCTAAACTGTAGCAACCATTTTCCAACCAGCTGCATCCAGAGCAGGCAGCGTGTGCTGTGTTTGGGCAGGTACCTTTTGTTGGCCGCATGGTCAACAAAACACATTTGGGCAGCTCCCCCCTACTAATCCTGACCAGGAGACCATCATACATCAAGGAGACAGTGATCCATGTAACAGTTAACCTGAGTAGACCCAGACCTGTGCTGCCCGTCCAGTGTGGCTTCAGGCTGTGCTGCACAACCCCTTGGCACAGAACAAACACAGCCAGCTTGTCGTAACCGAGGAGCCTGCAGGCAGCTCCCACTCTGTACCGGCAATTACACTGCCTACCTGTCCTCCTAGTTATCTAGAAGTGCAGCAAGAAGTTCTCATGTGAACCTCCATTCTATTTGACAGTAGAAATGATTACTAGAATTGATTTCTTGCAAGAAAATCACATAAGAGCTTGAATGACCAAAAAGGGGGAACTTCTCCACAGACAGGATCTGTGCAGCACCATCGGAAAACTCATCCGGGCTCCATTTGATGGTGCATGAATGCAGGGTACCCAGCATCTGAAGGGACATACGATTCACTTGCTATCTGTATTCTTCTTTTTATTTTATCTTATTAAAACAGCTATTGTATTAAGGTACTTGTTATTGGGCCTTTCTTATTGAGATCCAGAAAGAGCTCTGCACTGTCTCTCTTACCTCACGCCCTGGTGCAGAACATCATCTGCCCACCCAACACCATCCCACTGCCTGTACACCCTCCCTCATCCCCATTGCAAGAAGCCTCACAAATTCCAAGAAAGGGCCAAAGGGATTTATACAAGGAAATAGAGAAATACACATAAATCTTGTGATATTTTATCTTATACATTAGCCTCTTGGCTCCTTCTAAAGACCTTACCTACTTCCTACTTGATAGTAAATCCAATTATGCCTGGTCCTCCTGCGCAGAAGCTGCTGCCAGTAAGCTTTTCCTGTAAAAACTAAAAGCTCTTGAGTGTGCTGCTGAAACCTGAGACCAGCAGGCTGCCTGCTTTCTAAGAGGATTGCATCCTCCCTGAGCAGCATTTAACAGAACGCTTCAGACACAGCCCAATTGGTGAAAGAGAAGCTGACATTTTTGCCAAAGAACATGCATTGTAGGGCACAGGCATTAATTTCTCCCTAAAGAGATAATACATCTACTATTCAATCATTTTGGGGTTTTTTTGTTTGTTTGTTTTTTTAAATAATATGAAGCCATTATTTCCATTTGAGCATTTTTGTCTCTACAGCGCTGCATTTCTATTTTTTGTTCACATGTATACATACACAGGTTCCGAAAGCCAAGGGTGGAGGGGTGACAGCTGCCAGACTCCCTCCTTGACACCAACAGGCTGAAGACACCAATACTGGCCTGCTTGTACCAGCTGCCCCAGAAGCAGGCTGATGCCTAGATTCCCACTTGGTAACACAGTGGGGACAAAGTGGAGAAAAGAAAAAACTGGCTGCCTTTCCAGGGTTCACTAGAAGTTGACAGAAGCTGCTGTCCCTCATTCTTGACCACAGGATAAAGGGGCTGAGATGTCTTCCCTGATAAATCAGTGCCTCTGCTAAATCAGGGTTCCTCTGGAGACACAAAGTATTTGGGCAAATGGACAGGGAGAGTAATCACTGTTAGAAATACCCTTTCCTACTGCAATAGCTTCACCCTTTCCTCCTGACATTCAATCCTTACTGTTTGCTCTTGCAATGCATTATCACATGTACCACAAATACCTTGCATACTACCATTTATTTAAGTAAATGCCACTTATTTAAACACAACAGGAATAGGATGCTTCAAAGGAAGTACTATGTTCACTGACATCTTAAGGAACCGTGCCCCACTTAATGGTGGAGGAGAAATCACTTGTTTCACTCTGCTCCGAATGTCAATTTTGTAGAAATATCTGTTATTGAAGTTTTGAAAGGCCATCAGACAGAGGGAACAGTGTAATGCTGTATCGCCAGTCATCACAGAAAGGAAGAAAAGAGAAGTATTTGTGCACATGGCATTTCTTTGAAGTTGCTCTACATCTTCAAAGACACTCTACATTATGAAAGAGCTATTTTCTTTTCTATCACCATGACAAATACATGATGCGTAATTATGTGGAAAGACTCAGTCTACATGATTGATAGTTCCTTGCATCAAATCCATGCAAATATTTCAGGGACTTATATCTCAGTTCATATTGGAGGGTAGAGGAAAGGGCAAGAGTTACATTTTCATATGGTAAGGGAGAGACATTTTTATTTAATAGCTGTACACTGCACGTTAAAAATGCAGCAACTTTCTATATAATTATGCAAGTTATAACTTGATTATACATACAAAAATAAGTATTTGGGAAGATTAAAATGTAGTATTCAAACAATTAAGATACTTTAAAAATGCAGCATCAAGATGGTATGCGATTTTTTGTATATGAGAAGATACAAACGACTTTAAATAAGATACTTAAGCTGTTTAAAAAAAGCCTTATTGATATAAACTTCAAGACATTCAACACAAAAGCACAACTAGTGGAAAGCAAGCATTGATTATAATTCAGCTGCTCATCTGTGGTGGTGCATTCCTCCCCCCACTTCTCCTGGGCTGCTCGATGATCTCAGAGATTCCCGTGGAACCTCAGCCTTGGTGTACTGAGTCTGGCGGTTGAGCGCTCCTTGACCGTATCAGAAACTCTGCATGGCTGAGGCTGGGAACGTACTCCCGCTGCCTGGCCCAGGTGTCATCCCCTGATGGCCTTATCTGGGTCGCAGCTCAAGTGAACAACACTGAAACCTTGAGAATTTTTAGTAACTACCACCCGGGACTATGGCCAGGATGGAAATTTACGGATGACTAAAGCCAATCATCTTGCGAACCTACAAACAGTGATCCCACATGAGACCTTTTGAGCTCTCCTGGACTGCAGTGGGCTGCGCCCAGCATCTCCCTCTGAGTGGGATGCCTCTCGGAGCTCACGACCTCTCGAGTCTGCAATATTCGGAGGACCATTGCCAAAGGCTGACAACGGGACCTGGGCTGAAACCCTTCACTCCTCGAGGCTCAACCCTTGCCTGTTGAGAGAAATGCTGAGACATTTCACATGAATATTTCTTCACTGAACTCAAGGGGAATTTTTAACAGGTATACCTTTTGTACATTAATATATATATTTCTGTCCGTGTATGTGAACTAATAGTAAGCATAATCTGTAATTAAGTCACTCGTGATTGTAGTAGACTACTAATTTACTTTGTAAATGTTAAATTAGTCAATGATTAAGTGCTGCTAAAATCTTATGATATATACTTCATATGTGTAGTAAGTAAGAGTGAACTTTGCCATCGAACTCTGGTAAGCCAAGATTTGATAAATTTCTATTAAAATCACTTTCTGCTGATATGTTTGACAGTGATTCTTTAAGCGGCCTCTAAACCATTAATTTGCAACATCATCTCTCTTGGTTTTTTGTATATGGTGATTCTTAAACTAGTGCTCCTGCCATCTTACTGTGAGGCACCAGAACCTGGAGAGCTGGAAGCACAGTCTTCTCTGAAAGCACTGTATACACCAGGCATACACACAAGAACTCCTGTGCTTTTGTGGAATTGAATATTTTAAGTTTCTTGTACCTGCTAGGATAATCAAATTGCATTAATTGGTTTACGAGGATTTTAGTGCAACACTGATGTCCCATCTACTCACCTCACTACACTGTTCTCCTGCTACTCCTTGTAGGATTACTTTCACAGCCCAAAGATGCCAGCTTTGGGAATGCTTTTGCAACAGTAGCATCTGGCCCCTTGGCACACTCCTTTTTGAACTATGCCAGCTTGGCACTTGCCTTAAGGTACATCAAATGGTCAGAATGCTAATAAGATAGTTCACTATCCTGGACATCGGTTTTTCTCTGTCAGCAACTTTCAGATTTGTCCTCACTCTTCCTTCAAAGCATCTGGCATCTTGGTACCTGCTTTTCTTACGCATAAAGGCCAAAGCATTGTGCCTATCTCTCAGAATCCTGATAAGAAAAGCCTCTGACGTTGCTAAGCAAACAATTTTTGAAAACATGTCTTTCATAGCTTGGAAAAAAAGGTAGGGAGTGGAAGGAAGTAGGAAGGAAACTAATTTCAGACAGTAAATCCCTTCAGGTATCTGACTGGAACTGCAGATTAGCATTCTAAACAAGTATTCAATATCAGCAAGGGACACTGTTCTGCTCTAGTGCATTCATTCCCCTGGGAGCAGGTTTGCATCTTGCCTTGCAGAACCAGCAGACCCTTGCAGCTGAGCTTTCTGAAATGTATTCTCAACAGTTTCACAGGTAGCCTCAAGATATACTTTTACACAGATTTGTTCCTTGATGAAGGCACTTTGACAAAATGAAAATGGCATTACTGGCAACCAAACGCATCCTTATTAATAGATACAGCTATCCAAATTCTAACCTGCCTCAAACCTGGTCAAGTAGACACTACTGAAGTTCTATCACACAACACAATGATCCTCCTTCTCATTATTATACACCTGACAGACAGATTTCAGCAAGACACAATTTAGATCCAAGTAGGAAAGGGCACGTGTCTAATGGACTCCTTCATTCCCTGTTCATTGTGCCAGCCACACTTCTACTACGGATGAGATTCCCCATGGAAATCAAAAGTCTTATTTCAATTCAAGATACTTTCTCTGTTGCCAACATTGTGTAAATAAGGAGTAAAAATAGGCTTATAAAAAGAAAAAAAAAATATAAACTAGCTTAATGCTTTTGGTGCAATATATTCAATATACAGCTCAAACACTAGTTTTTAAGTTATTGCATCTGAAGGTCACGAACAGTTTTCTAGTCACTTGGTAATAAAACTCTTGAAATTCAAACTCAGAAACAGGATTTTCCCCTCAGAATATTAAAGCAAACTTCTAAATGCTATTTCTGGCTGAAAAATTAAGTTGATGTTTTTGTTAAGTTGTAGTTTCTACAGAACACATTATTTGTGAACATATTCTCCCCCCCAGATAAATAAATCTTCAATAATAATTGTATCAACTTCTCTGAAACCAGAATGTCTCAATCTGAAATTTTAGTTTCAGATTTCTTCTGGAACTCATATCTACATTTCTGTTATACAGACTTTATTCAATTACATAATTTAATTTAAATAATTTAAGAAAGGCAGTTCTTAGAGATATTTTTGTTCATTTTCAGGTTATCAAGATGCTGAAATATACATAAAATCTATAATATTCCAAACCAAAATATTTACATTTTCAATTTCTACATACCTTGATGGTCTCAAAGCACTTCAGACATGAATTACACTTCACTAACCTCCAATAAACTAGGAAGGAATAAAGCATTATGCTGGAGCACACACTTTCTAAGCTTCAAGTTACAGATTTCAAGCACCAGAAGGATTAAAAAGGATATAACTCCTTTGTACAACAACTGAAATCAATGAATAGTGGTGGAAGAAGCTCTTCGTGTCTGAATGAAAGGACAGTAGTGCCTAGAGGAAACACAGCACAGAACTGTGCTCAGCTGCAGCAGCGGACAAGGCCAACCACAGATTAACACAAATTAGTGGGCAAACCTGCCATTAAACTTGGGCTGACAAGTCCAAATAGCGTAGAGCTGTGCAGAAATGCAATCTCCATACCATTTCCAATTACTCTGAAACGTAGCACAGTATACCAAGAGATCTCTTGCTCCAGACACAGGAGTAAGCTACCCCCAATTTTGCCTTTTTAACTTCTCCTGAAAAAGGTAGAGTAACTGTACCCTTCTATACCCTTTTATCTACCACCAAAAGAAACAGCGTCGCAGTAAAGCCAGCAAAAGGGGATACATGCCTTTCCCTCAGTATCTCACTCTGATTCAAGCACAATTTGCTTGAAGAACTGATGAGGGTTGCCTTACACTAATGCATCAGATCATGACCTGCAACTGAAGCACAGGCTCATGTTCACTGCTCACACAGTGTCAGTCACCTCCATGTGAGGGAGGGGACAGATCTGTAGACAGGTCTTGTCTAAAACTACCTCAGGTTTTCCTTCAGTTCCTGCAAGCTGGAGCACTAGGAAGTTACTCGTCTGCTTAAATATAAGTTGACGTTCAACCGCTTCATCCCAACTATTAGTAACTGGTTAGACAAGGCCCCTTTAGGTAGCTTCCCAGACATGGGACAAGTTTTGAAAGTCAAGGAGAGTTGTGAAGACTAATTAGAATCTGCCCAAACTTCCCCCACCCCCACACAGCACACTGTGGATGAGTATTTGCATTAATGTGTGACCATCTGTGGTATGAGTTGTCTTCTGTTTTCCTACAGTGAAGATAAACATTATAATCTTGAGGAACCAAAGAAAGTCTTTATCCGTACAACATGCAAGCATAGACACCTTTTGTAAAGTAATTCACGCATCCAAGGTATTATTTTGGTCTCATACAAAAACCTTTACTGGAAAAACCATTAACCCAAATTCTGATTCAGAAAAGTTTTAAGAATACCTAAAGAAAGTAAAATAAATTTATTTTTGCAACGGATCATACCAAAGTAACATGTTCATACCAAGTAACCAAGTTTTGGTCATATTTTCAAAGTGATAAACGTCTCAAGCATTTCCACTTAAAACAATCCAACATAACATAAAAAAGAAAGACACCAGTCCGTAAGGCAATCAGTAACACTTAGTTCCTTTAAAGATAAATTTAGCATTAAGAAAAACACATCCTATTTTACAGAATCAGCCTTATTTCTTGGGGAAAGGTAAGATTTAAGCAAGAGCTGTGAAATCAAACTAACAGTCTTCCCCACAGAATCAAAGATGACTGGCCATGCTTTCCATATGGTGTTTTTGTTCCATACAGATCAGTAAATTCTTTGATAATGCACCTGTCATTCTTAATCAGAATTTGCTCTAAAACATTTATTATATGCCCAAGATTGACTTGACTTGTGTCTCAGACTGTCTTGAACCTTTCCCTTTGAAGAAGCTAGTGGTATAAAACAACACAGTAAGTCTCTGTTCAGAAAGACTGAAATCTTTTTTACCGATTAAACGTACTTCACAGGAAGAGATTCAAGTACTTTTCTTACTGCTGCTATGATTTAAAGATCTTAATTAACATCTGTTTTATTTCCCAAAGGAAAACAGCTGCTCTCGGTGACAAAGCGTTTTTGGAGCACTCCACAAACTGAAAGCAGAACTGAACAGTATCACGTGCACCCATAACAAAGCTTTCAAAAACCTTTAGGGGGGAAAGAAACAGGAAAAAGCAGCTTTAATTTGATAAGACTGAAGAGTGAGTGGGTCAGTAACTGCTCCATACACTAGAACACAGACATCACAGATGCACAAATCACTAGAGACTCCTTCACAGCCCTGGAAATGCTAACACTAGGGAGCACAAATTCTAAAGATTTTGAGCTTCTTTCTGGATGCAAGATGTTTTGTTTGGTTTTCATTAGAATTTAAGTCACAGAAGAAACAACTCTTAGTTCAACTTTTATATACATATAAACAAGAACAGATTGTATTTCCTGACCCTATAGGGACTTATATCTCCCAAGGAATGCTAAAAGAACATAGCAAAAAAAAAAAAAA
>VZTQ01005871.1:311637-359365 GCA_013400755.1 Pelecanoides urinatrix
AAAAAAAAAAAAAAAAAAAAAAGTCAGTGAAAATTACCATGCAGTCTCTATATAGCTATATTGTCAAAAAGCTTAGGCAAATAACCCTTGACAGAAAACTAAATGTAAGGGATAGATTTTTTAAAAAAATCTACTTGTAACCAGAATTTTTAAATAGAAATTAATTGCATAGAGTTCTAGTGCAAAGTTTCATTGTCAGAGAAACTGAAAGAGACTGAAGAGACTGAATTTCTGTTGTCGCATCACACTGAAATACCAAAGTGATAAGACAACAATCAGGTAAAATATATATAGCTTTTACAGACACTTACTTGAATGGTGTGAAAAGAAATGACAGTGTAGTTTCCTTTTTCTGACTCATCTTAACCTGCATAAAAAAAAATTAAACCATTATATGCAAGTTGCAACAAGACTAAAAATTGTATCGGGAATTAAACTAAAAATCACAGAAGAGTTCTAAGACTTTGGAAAAGGAATGAAATCACATTGACAACATATTGTCCAGGAAACTAGGTGTTATACTCCCATATGTGTAACTCCTCTGAATTCCTGGAAATCCAGACCCACTCTAAAGTATGTAAAATAAACCACTCTCCAGCCGCTGATTTTCACAGAAGGACTTCTACAGTTTGTGGGATAAAGGGAAGACACGACTAGAAGTGCTACCAGACTTCCGCGACAACCTCCCTCGATGAAACTGGTATTATTTATGCCAGACGGGAACTAGTACGCTGCGGCAACACTGCCATGAGTTCAATTAACCTGCACATGGATAAAAATAGAAGGTTTTGATGCTGTCAAAGCCACTTTGCCCAAGGCCCTTCAAAACATCTTTAAGGCCTCCTGCAGCAGCCTGACTTGTGTTTGACTGCTGGCGTAAAGCACAGACAGGAACTTTCTAAGCGCAATGCTCCCACAACCTGACAGCTTGAAGTAGCAACCCACACATCTCATCCTATCCATCCAAGGTAACATCCTCTCCAGGGAGTACAAACTGTGGTCAGGTCAGGTCAGTCCAGCACAGGAAAAGTAAAAACCCACTTGGCATGTCTAAGGCAGTGTGCTACTTCTGCTTCAGCAGAGAAATGCAAAGGAAGTTCACACATGATCATTCCAAAACAATGCTAGAAACAAGCCAGTCAACAAGAAAATAGATAATTTAGCACTACAAAATGACAAAATAAAAATAAACTTAAAGAAAAGGAGGACCAGAACTTTTTCCTGTTTTAAATAATCTCCAAGACACCAATTTAACTGAAAAAGACCTGAGTCACATCATTACTTCTTAAAGCAGAGGTCTTCCAACTGTGGAGGTTATATCAGCATGCTTCAACTTCATGTCCAGCCCACCAGTCCCCTCCCCTGCTACATGCCAGCTTAGCACCACAGATTTGGAAGTGACTGTGTTGCTGACACTGCCAACCTGGTACCCACACATTTGGGAACCTGGCATTCAAGGGACAGAAGGTGCTGAAGGTGCTAATCTCTTGCAGGTGATCTCATGCTAGTTCACTGTTCACTATCGTCACACGGATTTCCTGACAGGGCAACAGTTCTTGCGCAGCTCAGCTTCTTATCTGCAGAGAGGGTGGTTTTCCCTCAGAGTATTTCTATGTCTTGCCAAAACTGTGATTTTTGGATTTTAGACATTTTCTTATTCCACCGTCTAATCACACAGAACCTTTTTTTGTTTGGACCGCATATGTGTTCTCATAATATGATAATATCCAATATTAGATGAATGAAAACAGAGAAACCAGAGATGAACACTTGCAAAGCAAAACAACAGATACATTAGCATTAGCTAAAAGTTAATTTGGCCACTAATTTCATTTCTTTAATGGACAGGTGCCTGTTACCTTTTTGATCTGTTTGTGTACTGATCCTGACTTAGAGCCTTGTCTCCTAGGCCCTGTTGCAAAGGCATTATTTCCCTTTTCAGGTATCAGCACTCAGATTCTACCTACATACTGCAAGTAGGTTTACATTAAGATCAGTAAACATAATCTTAACATTTATGTTAAGAATCAAGAAAAAAGTTACTCATTCTCCTTACAAAAAAGGTGTTTATTAAAGTCTTTCAAACTCCTTCGGATATGGCTCACAACTAGTCAATCAACATCACCCATTATGCGCATTCAATTTTAGTCCTTTGAATTACAGCATGCTATATACAGTGTATGTCCTAGTGTAATCATTTTACACACAGCAACAACTATTATTCAAAGAAATATTTTTCTTTACCGTGGTTGGTTACCTTAAATTGCTCAAGAATCTGAACAGCGTTGGTAAACATGCTCTCTGCTTTGAAATGAGCACTATTGTTCAGATATTCAAGAGGCAGAGTTCCCTGGGGAAGAAAAATACAAATATACATAAAAAAATTCAAATGAAGAAATAGGAATTTCTCTAACTGAATGGCAGGCCACATAAGAAGCAAGAATACTTCAAATTACTGCTGAAATAACTACTGCAACTCCTTTGAAAAGACTATTCTTGCATAATTTCTCAACATTACAGGGGCTGTTCATAATATCCCAGCTCCTACAGAAACACAAAAAAAGGTAAATAACAGAAGTCGTTATTAAAGTATATACTATATAGTAATACAACCTCAACTTTTAATCAGAAGCCATTTTTGAAATACCTAAAAGTCTTCCATCCAAAGATATGCCTGGGCCTGACTCACCCAGTACTCATGATGGGAAAGCAAGCAGTTCCTGTGCCACCCTACGTTGGGCAGCTTCTCTCGCATGCCCAGCAGTGAGTGCGGGACAGGGGGACAGAATTTGGGGCAGAGTCTCCAGAAGAAATATTTTGAAAAATGTCCTGTAAATAGGTGTTTTAAAAATGAAATAAGCAGCATGAAAGTACACTAATGTAATGCTAATTGTCAATTAGATATTTATGAGACAACCTTTGGACTATGTAATAATATACAAAGAAATTGAAAGAAAAAGCCATCTCACAGTGAGGGCACTCACTGTTCACTAAATTACAGGCACAAGATACCATCTGAAGAAAGTACACTAGTTTAAACAAGATATAATTAAACATTAAATTGCAGGAACCAGCCTGTTTACAGGCTCAGCTTTCATGATCAAAATCAACTGTTATTCAAACCATATTGCATTTTTACCATCCCTAAAAAACAAAGTAACGAAAAACTTTTAAGTAGCTCAAGAGTATAAAGATTATAAAAGGATCAGCTGCCTTTCCAATTGAAAGCACTATACAGTATATAAAAGATTGAGTTTATGCTCCAAACTGAAGACACATACACATAAAGCTGAAACTACAAGTGGTCCCCATACCCTGTAGCACTTTTCCAAATTTATAATCTTCCCCCCTGACACACTTCAAGTCTTGTCCCCAACACCTCTTTGCGAGCAGATTTCTGTAATATGGAAAAACGTTTGTACTTCTTACCACAGAATTCAGGGGGAAAGGCACACCGATAAGGGAAGCCATCAGCGGTGCTATATCAGCCTGTGCAAACAGAAGCATCCTCATTTTAAGATAGTTCCAGCTTCTAGAGCTAATAAATTCAGTTTAATTTTAATGTATCTGCATTTCCAAAAGTAAATGGTATAATATTGTGAAGTTATGACACACAAAACTCCTTTATAATTTTTTTTTTTAGTTTCCAGTAGTTATCATGGCATGATTAGATTCAAAATGTGAGGCTCCACTACTGATAAAGCTTCAAAAATACATTTAGTTTAAAAATCAAATATAAATGGCCACAGTATGTATTCACAGGAATTAAGTACCTCCTTCACTGCACTCAGAGGCATACCACTTTTTACGACTATTTATATGACAGAAAGAACTAATTTCATATTTACAGTTTTAAGCAGTACACTGAATATACTGCTTTTCACAGCACTCCTTATTCTGTGTTTCCACAGTGCCAATTACTCACTGTCAGAGGGGGATTCTGCACTTTTATGTGTCCAGTCCGCCCTCAAGAAGGCCCCTCAATCTACACCAAGGCTTCTCATAAAGTAAGTTACCATTACCTTCTACTTGTGATGATAAACATTGGCTCTCACCAGTTTTATATTTTCCTTTAATATAAAACTATGCACCAAAATTCTTTGTTTCTCCAGCATAAGTCTGAAGAAACTGCACTGAAGCTACAGGCACTGCTCCAGCCTCAGATGTACTGTGCAGAAGGAGACTCCAAACCATTATTTGTAGAGGACAAAGCAGGTGTAACAGTAAGCAGAAGTCCAGCTTGCTATTTTTACCCACAACCCCACACGTACCACAGAGCATTGGACATAAACTCTGTCTTTGGGGACTCTGTTACCCAGAACAAAGCAACACTCGAGACTTCTATATAGTCTCAAAATAACACTCCCCATAACTCTTGCCAACCTTGAGAGGAAAATTAATCTCTAATTTTGTACCAGGACTTTGCTGAAAGCAGCTGATCCAGAACATTCACAACTTCAACCTTCAATGAGTTTATTTCCTGTGTTTTAGCAGGAGTCTTACTTATATATGTGGTTTCATAGGATGGTAGGAAGTAAGAAACAAGCAAGCTTCAGGTGCACTGATATATGTGCGTTATCATCGTGATCTAAAAAAACTTGTCTGATTTAGTATCAAGGCTTAAGTCATCCACCATTTTTTTCTTCCTTTACAGTACAAATTCTCTAAACTGCTAAATGGCTGGGCCATAATCACAGACCCTGTTGAAAAAACATAGTTTAAGAGTATAGCAAGAATTGGTTTTGATTCAATGATGATAGCAATTTCTGGAAAAAGTGACAAAATACAGACATTGAGATAGATAGCTCTGAAAAACTACACTGAACATACACATGGATAACTCAAGTGTAGCAAAAAGCATACAGCAGATGCTCACTAACTTGGGAAACATGGTCATCAGGCCATGCTTTTTTTGTATTTAGCTGGGCGCCTTCATAGGAGATACCGAGAAGGTGTAAGCTCAGCTCCAGAACAGTTTCAAAGTAGAAAGTAGAGGGAAAGCATCACAAATTACTTCTAAAGGTTTGCAAAAGCAAATCCCACTCTGAAAATACGTTAGATGCTATTCAAGTTACTTTCAAATAACACACTGGAGTTTTCAAGGAGTACCTGGTATATTGTACTGCACTCTTTCTACAATGGCATATGATCACATAACTAAAAATGGTGTGATAATGCATCTTCAGGAAGAGAAGTTGCACATAGCTGCCACATGTGTTAATAAGCAATTTAAACATTTTCATATTATGTTCAGTATGGGTGTGGTTCCTGCAACTCTATCATTTAAGTAACACATTCCAGGGAAATGCTACATCAATGTGATCATTCATTCAAATTTCATCAATCAGTTTAAATCACACAAAAACCTCATAATTTAAGGTGAAAAATTATGAGCTATTCAATTAGCTGTGTTTGATACCTGATTGACATCCAGCCTCTTCAAGTTCTCCAGTTTCCATTCTGCAAGAAATAACAGAGCACATGAACAGCTAATCTACACAGATTTGAAAGGGATAATTCAGTTGACATTTAATGTCTTGTTGCCATTTTCCGTAAAGTGTTGTTACTAAAGAATATCATAATTTGGCTTTAGGATGCTATTCTTAAGAGGGGTTACAGATGGAACTCAACAGGCAGAAACAATAAAATGCATTCATTTCAGTTCACATTTTCTTTTATCCATCAGGATAAATTGCTGCCTGCAATTGTGACCCGGATCAGTTGAAGAAAGTCCAAGGTTTTTATTTTCTTCAGTACAATATAGAAAGTGATGTATTACCTCCTGTGCCAACTAAAAGATTCAAACTCACGTTTAGGAGAAGGGCTGTTTAAATCTCTTCAGTAGTTTTTGAAAAAGGTTAACCAAAGGTCCCCAATATACTGGTACAGAGTGGTACAAACGTACTTCATATCTGCCATAAGGAATACCAGCCAAGAGCAAGCTCAAGGGAAAAAAGTTCAGTGATTTAACAATCAGAACAACCACAATGAAGGCAGAGACAAAGCCAAATGTACAAGCCCCTAAAGCTGTGGTGCATCATACAAAAAGCTGGTTCAAAACAGTGTTTTCCTGCTCACCATTAGTCTCTAAGGAAGTAAACAGGAAATTGCCTCTTTTCTTTGGGGGTGGAAAGTTATTTAAAAACACAGTTTAGCAGGCGTTTTTTTGGTTTGGGTTTTTTTTTTCCATGTCTTCTTTTCCTAATATTTCAATTCGCTGCCCCACTACCCACAGCAATAATATGAGCAGGAACAAAGAAAAACAATAAAAAACCCAAAACACCCACAAAAGATGACATACAGCTTTTTCTTCTTAATCAAGTTTTTAAAAAAAAAATCAGACACACAGGAAAACACGATAGGGGCTGGAACAGACTTGCTGATACAGCACTTAAAATACTGTCAGCGACCTATCTACAGCAGATCTAAAGTACTGCAGTGAAGACATTGAGGGCACCTACCCTCAACTTGGGAACCAAACTTCGCATTAGCAACAGGGGCACAGCCACCTTCCTCAGTACACACACAAAGCTAAATGGGCCAGCCATCGCCCTGCTAACGCCGCTTGCTGAAATGACACCACAGAAACAGCACAGACGGAAGCAGGAGCCTGCGTTGCACCTCAGACCATTGACAGTGTAGCCACGTTGCCTAAAATTATTCTTTGGTTTTATGTGAAGTAGAAGTTTAAATGCACCAGAAACAGGCTTCATGAAGAATACGGGCAAACCATCACGTCAAGGTCTGGCTCAACCTCATTTATTTCCTCCAAACAGGCATTCAAATCCTACACCTTACCACCCCTTCTCCATCTTTCAATACATCCTGTCTGTGCCAGACTCAAACCTGTCTCAGCTGAAAACGGCCCGAGACAGGAAACATCCACATTTGCAGCATTGCATGTACCAAACTTGTTTTCAGCAATTAGTTCATACCACCGCTAGCTTTGGGGGTCTGAGTACAGGTCCACTGTTATTTGGTCCTAAGAGCACCCTAAAGAGCAGTCATGACCTTAACAGTAGCAAGACACAATGTTACAGCAAGTTCCCATGGCAATGCAGGGGAAGTATTATCAGCATTAATCATGAATTGTGTTAAACTCACACCAAAATTAACGAATTTGCTTCCTTTTGCTTCCCAGAAAAGGAAATGGATTTATTTTTATAGAGACACAGACTCTCACCCGTATTTCCATTATATAAATGCACTGTTTGTTTTCCTTTAAATAACATTTTCCAATGAAAAATGTTGGAAAACTGTCTACACGCACACAACGTGCTTAAGCTAGGAAGAAACCGTACCTCTGCTAGAGAAACATCTAGCTTTGTCAGAAGCTTTTACATCTCCGCTTACCCTACTCAGATATTCCCAAAAGGGCACAGAGTTGAAGACATCTGCCTTGGACCAGGAGCCGTAAGACACTGAGTCCAGGAGCTCCCGAGGAGCGGGACACACCTGCAGACCGGCCAGTCCGGGCTCTACTCCCAGGAGTGAGACGCCTGGGCTGTACGTGCTGCCCACGCTGGTTTACCATTCCAGCTCACTGTCTAGGTTTCCTGTACAGAGCGCAGCACAGCCTTACACCTGCTTGATAGGTTTTTCTTTTCTTTATCCCGCCCTGCTTTTACTGCAGCACGTCTGACTGCCGTTCCCCTGGACGACGCAGTCAGATGCAAGCGGTCCAGGGGAAAGAGCAGGGAAGCGCCAGTTCAAGAAGAGGCTGAGGATGAGGCTACATGAACCAGAGAAAATCTCACGTCAAACCTCACAGAAGCAAAAACAGTGAAGGGGTACACTGAGCTCCCTCAGCCACGGCAAAGCAGGCTGAGCCCCCTCCAAAACAGGGATGTGTATAGATGAAAACAACCACCCCACATCCTTCTGCTGCAGAAGGCTTACAAGCTTCTCTGGACTTGTGCCCCAAGGCTACCCAGCGGGGTCTGCGCTGGGGAGACGGAGAGCAGCTCTGTATTCTCTTTATTTCTGAAGAAGGGTGAAGCCAATGGCCAAATGGGTAATACTACACGTCACCCACAGGATGCAGGGCTGCCATCACAAATCTTTCCAAGATGATTGCATGGCAAGGCCTGAGGGAAGGCAGAGCACAGGTGAAGGGACTGATGAGAAGGCTGTCAACCCAGAGCAGACACTGTGCCCGTCTGGCCATCCAAGGAGCACATTAATCTTTCCATGACAAATTGGACAGACTAAGTCCTGCCTGTTGGCACAGCCTTTGGGGGTATTGACCCTTGATGGCAATGATGAGATGAGAGACAATTCATTGAGCTGCCTACAGCCTGCTTGCGCTGAACAGAGAGTAAGAAGTTTGTCAGCATTAGAAATATTCTGCTGTTTCCATGAACTCTTAAGTCAGAGAAATTAGAAAGGATTGTCAATAGACACAAGAACTTGAACATTGGTGCACGCAATCACAAATGTAAGTCGGACACCCACGTACATCAGTGACACAGCAGTCTTGAAAATTCTCTCCTCTCCTGCACGCAGTCTCAGCTGCATTTGTATGGAGCAGGAAAAGCAAATTTAAAGAACTTTTCAAGAAACTTCTTTTAAGCATCTTTTCTTTCATATGTTAGCTTTGTGAAAATATCTGGGATTGTAACTTAATGGAATAGCTGAACTGTACTGACCTGCGAAAGTGCCAAGTTCCATTTCAACAATTTTTTTCTTTACTTTTAAGTTACATAGCCTACTAGAAGCTATAATGTACTACCATAGAGAGAATAGTCACTTTTTAAGATACTTGTTACTCAAAGAGAGATTCAAACTCCCAAGATACTCAGAGAGACTCTGTAAAACTGTAAAGACAGTGTCTAAATAGACCAACAACATGCTCAACAGCTGGAAAGCTGCAGAGCAAGTCCAGAATGAAGGGCAGAGTTTCTGATGCTTGTTTTGGGATGTTTGGGTTTTTGTCTGGTTGTTGGTTTGGTTTTGGTTGTTGTTGTTGTTTTGTGTTTTTTTTGTTTTAAAAAACATCAGAAGGAAAATATGAAGCAGGCACAGCAGGGTGCAGACACATTCCCTCCTTTAAGAAAATACACATTTCCTAACAGATGACAGCCAAAAAGCTTTCCCTGTTGTGTACCTCTTGAGTATTGGAAGTCAGCTCAATACTCATCTTTTCTGAAATGCTCTCACACCATTTTCATCACTACTTGAAGTCAAACACTGAGGTTTGTACTAAAGCTAGTGAGAATCAAGGAAACTGACAGCTGTAAAAATCAACTATTACAGATCAACCCTTAGAGACATCAAGTATCCTTAGAAGCCTAGCAGATCAGCCATCACAGACACCAAAATCAGTGCGTTTTACTCTACAACTCATTTTCAGTTTTAACAGAGATGTCATAGTTTTATAGCAGCAGTTAATCACAAAGAGTGAAATCTTAGTATAGTCTACATCCGAGAAGTCTCATTTGTTTAATCTGTTACCAAACACCTTCTCAAGAGCAGGGTGGGGTTAAAACATCAGGGCTGAAGTCATTTTGTCTGTTTTCTCTAACGTAGCTTGACAAACAATCCAATAAAATAGAAAGTCATTACCTCATTGATCGCAAGTAACCACTTGAGAGATTCAAGGCATCTTAAGAAACAGAGCAGGCTACAACAATGGGGCACATGAAAGAAGAAGAGCTTGCACAGTTTAATCACACATGGTTCTAGAAATCCATTGATATTTCAGTAAACCGATATTTATTACGCTATATATTTGAAATATTAAAAATGAATTATTTTTTTAAAAGTTTACTCTTCTTAAATAAATTACAAAGGGGAAAAATAACAGTAAAGAGTCACAGTTTTTCATCGAGAAAGACTGCTTACATTTCCACAACAGCCACAAGGATGCAAGTGACACAAGATCGCCCCTAGAAAGTCCTCAGGGTTGTACTGTGAAGCTAGAGAAGAGTCTTAGGTCATGTCAACTTATCATGTTTCTGTGCAAATAGGTTTTAACCTCTGCGAGTCTTCCTAAGAATTAAGTCTCTTCTGGAACTAAGTTTTAGGACTGTGAATAGCCTCCTGTACCCAAAGACAGAAAGTCTTCAATTCCATGATTAGATTAGAAAACCAGCTCTGATATTATCTACCCAATTTTGCAATATCCTCCATAGACATGCCTTGTCACCTTTTCTTTCCACACCACACAAAGCAAGTCATATTTAATGTAATGGAATGGAAGTCAGTGAAGATCAACAGGTGTGATGGTTAAACACTTCCCTTTCCACCAAAATCCTGCACTTAAGTTTTATGTTTTACCTACCTTTCAGAAAATTGTCTTCAAAGAACTGGGATGTGACTTTCTGTGGATAATTCACCCCAGCACCCCAAACAATCAGTGGTGTTAAAGTTTCTGAGGGATGACCAGCTCCATGGGATCCTAAGATACACCAAACCAAAAAAAGTGTAAACTTTAAGACACACGGTATAAAACCAAACAAATCCTATATATATATATATATATGCACACATATACTAAGTTCTTGTTACAGTATACATATTAAAATCCTGTTACAGACAGGAGTCATAGCTTATTTTTATGCCACTAACAATAAAGGCTAAATTCAAGTTGCAAGTTGGGAAATCGGTACCACTTAAGTCAAGCCTATAAAGATATAACTTTGTATATTAAAAAACCCAAACTGTTAACATACAGAAACTAAAGCCAAAGTATTTGAAAGCCTCAAGGTGTAGAGGAGTCAACTGCTCAAAACATGTGCATGTGCCTATCCTGAGCATCCCATGGAAACCATGGATGGTTGATTTGAGTAAAATTAGGCATGTGCCCAAAAAATCGTATAGAACTGACCTCTGGTTACCAAATAAGGATTAGATTTCCATTTCAAAACAAGGAGACAATATGCATTGCAACCGTGATCCTTTCCCCAGTGATACAAGTTTATTTTTAAGGTTTTAAAGCCTGGTAGCATACTCCTTAAAAAATTATAAAACATTACTTCCTTCCCTGGGTAAATTATTTCCTTCCAGATTAATGTATCAGCTGCCAAAAGGAGGAAGCTTCTAAACTATGATGTCTCAACAGCAGCTGCACTGAAGCAGAAGCCATACAAGCTGGAAAGAAACGCTGGTCATTGAACTCAGTGAGTGAGGTACCACAGCAGCGAGACAACCCAGTCTCAAAGGGAATGACATTGTTATACAAACTCTATGTCAGTCACTGCACAGTCTACAAGATTATACATTTTCCTTGTATTTGCATAGACACACACTCCTCTGTGTGTGTGTGTATATATATATTTTAATAATTATGAAGGACAGAGAATAACACATTGTTTTAGACAGCTTTTTTTAAAAAAAAAAAACAAAAACCAACACAATTGGGTAGGAAATTGGGAATAGCATTGATGTACAACCACCACTATGGCAGAGCTGAAGAGCCAGCTTTGCATTCTTTAAACAGCCCCAAGCTTAAGAAAACACAGGTTTGTGAATAAGATATCCGATGTTCAGAAATCCCTTAGAAGGCACTCTCTGGGCTCAAAAGCAGCAACAACTGCTCTTCTTTGCAGAGCTTGGAAAAAAAGCAGATGAAGAGAGTGCTTCCTCCATCTTCTAGGCATCAGTTATTTCTTTCTATTGCAGGAGGAAAGTGCAATTTTTGATGAGCTTTTATTTTAGCCAAGCCACCAGCTCCATCAGCATTTTACTCCATTAATACTTTAAGGGAGATACAGCTGGGAGACACAACTGTATCCACCCTCCCCCTGTTCTAAGAACCAGGTTTCAGCCTGATCTGAATAATGAGGGGGGAAAAAAAAATATTTGATTTTCAGCTGGGTCAGTTCCCTGTTCCACCCCTCAGCACCTCCAAACACACCTTTTCAGGGGAAAGGGAGGGAAATGGTGCTGCTGTTTAGTTTTCTGTTCTCTGGTTCAGCGTACCACACAGTAGTACTTGTGCCAGGATGTAGCAGGAACAAGTGGCCAAGGTGAGGGTGGGTGTGGGACCACCTATGTTGGTGGTCAGCAGTTCCATCAGAGATCAGCTTAAAGCAAAATCATGGAGTCAGACTGAGAAAGCAAGTGATTCTGTTGGTCTTTGCCAACAACCACAGTTTCTTTGATCATGTCAAATTCAGAGCATGTTCTCTTCCCTAAGAGGTCTCCCCTGTCCTTTTAATTTTTAATTTGTTTTAAAACTGGTGCAGATCCCATTCTGCAAATAACCACTCAAAGACTGCAGCAGTTGCTGATACTACAAGCTCAAATGAAAAGCTACTTAACTAGCCTTCAGACTGCTGGCTACGGGCCTGAGTATCATCTCTGGGTTTGCTCTTGGACAGCAGCACCCCGGACTGTGTTAAGCCCAGGGACCACGGTCCAGGGAGGGGATTATCCTCCTCTTCTTAGTACCTGTGAGACAATCTCTAGACACTGGGTCCAGTTTTGGGCCTCTCCAGTACAGCAAAGACATCAAAAACCTGGAATGAGCTCAGTGGGGGGCCCCCAAATTGGTCAGAGGAGCTCTTGTTATTTGAGGAGAGGCTGAAGGACGGGAATTGTTCAGCCTGGAGAAGAAAATGCTTTGGGGAGAATGTAACAGAGCATCCTGTCTGTACTACAAGGGGGTTTGAGAGGGGACGGAGCCAGGGTCTACTGCGGTGCACGGTGGGAGGATGAAAGAGAACAGGCATAAGTTGAAACAAAGGAGGTTCAGACTGCAGATAAAGAAAACCTTTTCCCCTCCATGAAGGCAGGCAAGCAGCGGAGCAGGCTGCCCAAAGGGGTTGCGTAGGCTCCATCCTTTGAGGTTTTAAAGGCCCTGCTGAATAAAGCCCAAGCAACTTTTGGTTGTCTGATCCCAAAGCTGATCCTGCTTTGAGTAGGTGGTTGAAGCTCCTGAGGTCGCTATGATCGTATATCATATATATACATATATATAAAAATATATACACAACTCCCTTATAGAAAATTATAAAATGATTACTTGAAACAGACAAAAAAAATATGCCAGAATTAAAATTTTATTGCAAGTGACAGTCAGCTCAACAGTAAATAATATTCAAAACAGACTACTTTGCAAATGAGCAGATGGTAATTAAGCTGCTTTTGAATAAATATATGAATATTTTTGTCATCTTTGATGATAGAAAAAGTCTGCATCCCTTCCATTTAAAAAGTTTAGGATTTCAAACACAGAATAAGATGCTGAATTTTGCCAAGACCATGCCTGAAGCATCCTTGGTTCAAAAGCATCACAGTTAGGAGTTACAAACACACACAGCATTGCAAGAGAGACTTATCACGTTCATTGGCTGCACACAAGGACAGGAGTGTTCTTAAAATTCTTGAAAAAAGAAAAAAGGAGAAAAAAAAAATTGTCTAAATAAGTTTACCACCGTAAACTCTTCTCATCTGCCCTTAATCTTTTTACATCAAAATTGCCTCAAGTCATTCGTCCACTGTGGTCATGCCCTTCACAAGTGCCTTCTGTGGGTACCAGCCTGGCTGGTCACCTGCCTCGCTCTCCTTTTCTACTCTCGGCAGCTCCACCTAGTCTCTAGCACCAGACTGCTCTAGAAAGACCACACAGCAGTCCCATCCTTTCTGCTGTGCCTAAAAGGCCAAAATAAGCAAAAAGATCCCCCCCTCAAAGTTCTTCACCAGCTCCTGGACAGATTTGCCACCTCTTCCAGGTGCTTCAGAGCACCAGAGTGAAAACTATATCTCCCACAAGGGCTGGAACAAAACCAACTTTGCTGTTGGCAGCTGAATAACAAAACCTCCTCCTGCTTGGGCTAGTTTTCTGCAGGGAGCCTCTGACAGAGGTGGTATTCAGGCCTTTTTATCCCTACTAGCAGCCACTAAGGGAGTTAAGATTCACCCTATTAGTTTTCTTTTTTTCTGTCCAGATATGCAACTCAGCTGTCACAGGGCTCATGAGGGCCCCTGCAGCCAATTAGCCACTTCCTAATTTGCCTGGGTTTCATATACAAGCAACACTTAAGATATCAAAACAAAGCAGGGGCTCCAAATGGGACAGAGCTCTAATCGCATTCCAGATACTCACCCATAAAAAGCTGACTCAACATTTTAAAATGACTCACCCCAATCTGTCATTCCATGGTCAGAAGTTAAAATAAATGCAGTTTTTCCATCATTTCCATAGAAATTGTCAATCACTGAAGCAATTTCCTTTACACCCTCATCAACTTTTTTAATATTCTCCTTGTATTCCCTAGAAAAATAAGAAAAAATGTTTTTAGATTCACAGTGGCTCTCACACTTGGTATAAAGCAAGTTATCCATGGTCATAATGCCCAGTCCTTTGATTATAGACAGCTTTATCCGCTACAGAATCGCAAGCTAACTAGATGTAAAACCTCTCCTCCTGTAAGTCTTACGTGAGATACTAAATTGACACAGCATAGTTTGAAGGTTCCTGAAACTACAGTCTCAAATGGACGTTTATCTATATTTCAAATCTGACCTGTCCTTGATTGAAGACTATAATTTAATCACCCACAGCTATCAGGCAAGTTAAAGAGAATGCCAAAACTAAGGAATTCTGGAAAACTGAAACACCTTAAATTCTAAGTTTCAAAAGTTACTTTAAGCCAGTAACTAAACAGCAAAGAAAGATCTCATCATGCAGGGATTGTTTTGAGATGATTCACAGATCAGCAGATCCCAGAGTTTTGTGGAATAGAGGCTAAACCCAAAGTTTGTATATTTTTAGAAAAAGTGACCATGATTAACTTTCAGCCAACTAGTTTTCTATTTGTTGCTGTTGCTAAAGTCAGTTTTAAAACTCTATCTTCAAATAAATCATAACAAAAAGAACATGAGACATACAGCAAGTATGAACTTTGGAATGATGTAGGAAATCAGAGCAAGGATTTTGAAAGCATGCAAGGATCAAGAGAAAGACACAATATCTACATTCAAAGCATGTGAGAAAATGAAAAGAAAGTTCTCAAATAATGTGCTTCAAGATGAATTGGTGATGAGCACTGTTAATCTAAACTCTTCTCTTTGTTCAAGTGTCCTAAGGATAGCTAAAACATAATGCTGGAATTTGCAGCCATTATTCCTGAGCTTACTGTTGTCTATAAATTCAACCACACCATTTCAGTCATGGGGAATCCAAGAACTGTTTCCATTTTATATTTAAAACTGCTATTTCCTATATATCATCTAGATTATGTCTTGACTATAACTAAGACAACCATCTGAAAATCAGACTTCAGTACAGGAGTGTAACCAGGCACACGGTATATAGCAAAAATCTGTCACTTCTACAGAGAAGACCTAAAAACAAAAAACCCCAGAAAATTCCGAACATAAGTAATCATGCTGACATATATGGCCTGTTGTAGAAACCCTCAAGACTACAAGTCTTGTTTCAGGCTTGATAAATAGCACTGGTAAAAAAGTTACTATATGCATTTAAAACTACTAAGAAAGATATGCTTCATCTCTCAATTACCTTGAGTTTGGGCGATGAGCATGTCCATTTGTGTCTATGCCTAGCAAATGCAGGAACAGAACCACTTTCTCCTCATTCAGTGCAGAGAACAATGTTTGATTACTTCTGGAAGAATTAAAGAAGCTCTGTATGGAATAAGCCATTAAGATATTAATCTGAGTACAATGGAAAAAGATGATAGGCAGCCTATTAAAACTAAAGCACAGCTTTTTTCATGTCAAAATACTAGTAGTTATTAGAGTTATGAAAGAAAAAAAGTAATTAACTTCTCAATTTACTTACTGGAGGATAACTACCATCAATATAATCAGTCCAAAGTTTCAGCTTCAGATAGGCAACACTCCTCAAGTTGAGAGGTCTTTTTGTTTGGTTTTGAGTTTTTTTTTTAAATGTTGTTTGAGTTTCTTTAGGCAGAAATACCAGATAACTGTGTATCATCCCTTCTTTGCCTCCTATGTGATCACAACTATGCACCATTCCTGAGATCCTCTTACACCTTTGTATTTCCACTGATTTATCGATTTCAAGCTAGAATCAAAGGTCTCAAATACTCTTTCTTTGAAAGCAGGTTCTGCAGGACTGAGATACCAAGCCACAACTTGTTTGCAGAAACCAAATTAAAACAGAACAAAACAAGACATGCTTTGCAAAGACATGAACTACAGAACATACATCAGCCTTGCATACATCCTACTTAAGCATCCCTGAGGCAGATGCCAGGGGGATTTTCCCCTCAGATTGAATGAATCTTGACATGGCTGTTCTGTGTTAGACCAGCCATATTACAGCAATGCAAAATGCAGGCAGACAGCTATTCCAGCATTATCTCCTTAGTAACAGCACTGCCCAAGGAAACAAAGTTGGGTAGGGTTTTAGTTCAAATGGCATCCAGAGAACCTTTCAGAACACTAATATAAAGGAAAGTGTCTTTGAATTCCATACAAGAGTCCAGGGAAAATGCTGGTAAAGCCAGTGAACCATTTCTGCCACCAAAGGACAGAGCAATCCACCACACATCTGTGATAGCAGTGCAGTTCTTAAAAACTAAAGCTCACACCCTATGTAAATGAAAGTCACTGTACCCCGAGGAAGACCTGGCACCAAGAGTATCATAGTAAGCCATATCAGGAAACCATAGCAGTACACAATTCCACCTGTTTTTTTCCCCTGAATATACACAAGCCGCATGAACTAATATTTCCACGCTCTCAACTTCAGCTCTTGTCCAAAAAAAGTCATGACCAAAGTCCAGAGATATTTAAAATAAAGATACAAGAACAAAATCTGATCACATGCAATAGCAATATAATTATTTTTATGGAGCTTTCCATTTCCCACAGGAAAATGTCTGCCCACCTGCACATATTTGACTGCAGACTGAAGAAGCCTTCCAGAGGACACAAATAACTTGCAGAATACAGTATAATTCTGTTTTCTTGTTTTTAATTAAATAAAAGGAAATAACATATCAAAACAGACAAACATGCAACTCCCAAAATTAGATCCTAAAAATGTAGATCAATATTAGAAGGCAGATATTTTTCTACCACAGACTGATTAAGCGAAAGAAACCGCCATGAGGAAGGCAAGGCCTGAGCTTCTCCCCTCCCACCAGACGAGTCCCCATGACGTACCAAAACCACCCCATTCCCCCAGCCCCAGCCACCTTGTAATCCAGAGCAGCAGCAGCAGCCAGAAGAGCTTGCTCAACCTCTGGCTAATTAAGAACAAGACGACAAAAGGAAGATGAGTGTAACCTAAGACGTGGCATCTTTTCCCAGAGCAAATAACAAACTTTATCCCATGGAACTTTTTTTAAATGGTTTACTGAGAAAAAAACAAATACGAAGATCACCACAAAGAATTATCTTAGGCTGATAAGGTGGTGGGTTGGTAAGCAGGACACCAAACAGTAAGGACTAAATCCACTTCACCTTGCTCTGGCGGTTGCTGATCTATTTGCCCAGCACTATCCTTGTATGTCCTTGTAGCCTACTAAAGGCTCTTCTTTTTGGTACTCAGTATTCACAAAACTTGAGACCTACTGCCACTCAACACTCGTTTCCAAGCCACTGTTATATGTTACCTACATCTTTCTGTCTCAATTTTTTTTTGTTTCCCTTTTATTTGCCCTATTCAGTAATATATTCGTATATTTAAGCCAAATGCCACCAAGAAGTTTCAGGGGTGGGAGTTAACAACAAAAAGGCTGAGAGAACTCAGTTTCTCCAGTCTCAAGAAAAGGCAGCTAAGGAGAGATCTCATTGCTCTCTACAACTGTCTACTGGGAAAAGTAAGAGCAGATTGAACCAGACTGCTCAGAGGGCCTTGGCCTTGGTGATGGGACAAGGGGAAACTCACAATTTGAAAGAGAAAGAGACTCTTTAAAATTATTTTTTAAACCATAACTGTAGCCATATATGGGAAGAGGTGCTCAGCAGGTTGTTGAATTCCTGCCCTTGAAGATGCTCAAAACTTGACTGGGCAAGGCCTGAGCAGCCTGCTCTAATCAGACCCCCTTCATGCAGGGAGTTGGACTCGATGACCACTACAGCTTTCTTCCAACCTTCTTTTTCTATGATTCTGGCAACTTTTCTATGATTTTCTGGCAACTAACATCAAATAATGCCCTGGCTACAACGCATATGCAATTTAGTAAGATCAGCAGTAAGTTTTCCCATTAAAACATTCACAGTAAACTATAAAGTTAATTATAATGTAATACTAATTAAAATATTACAAGAGAAGCTTGGTTCCAATTATGTGAAATCATTCAATATCATTTCCCTCCTTGGATGGGAGAAAGCAAAGAAGAAAAAAAGACTACCTAGAAGGTCTAGCAAATACATGATTTACTGACGTCTGAACAAAATATGGACTCCATAGATGTTTAACATAAGTTGTTGGGGACCGTTTGTTCCCCCAAACAGAGTCCTCTACAGAAGTATGATCCTTTAATAGAGCTGATAAGCTGTTGCTGACTGCATGGATGTACAGGGAGAAAGAGACCAAACTTTCTCCTTTCACAAAGCTCCTTCATACATAAATCCAGGACAACTTAATTAAATTGGTTGATTAAAGCTGTGCACGCTCATTTGTGCTCACGCAAGAGTTTAAATAGTTATGCCAGTTTTTAGATGTAAAATAAATGTACAAAGGCAGGATAAACATATATATGCCGGGTTTATGTCAGTTGAGCATGCTCATGCACAAGACTCCTATGCATATTTAAAATAAACCATTCAACCATTGTTCTGCTAGTTAGAGCTGAGCCATCTGTATTGAAATCCACTGGCAGAAATCAACATCAGGTCATGGCACTGTCTGCAGAGCTTCACAGCTTAACATCATTCAGTTCTGGACTCCAGGCCCTACCCTGCACAGAAGGAACAGTCTGAAGGGTTTGTCTGGCCTTCTTCCAGCAGAAAGGGGCCAAAGGAAGAATGAAGTACTGTGTTCAAAATGAGAAAAGGGAAAAAAAAAAGTTTTCTATCTGCACCTACATATCCTTTTAAGTCAGAAGACATCAGCTGAATACCTTAAGCACATCCTACCCTGTGGTCATAATAAGTTGTGGTTAGACCATTACTGGGACCCACCTCCAAGACTGTTTGAGTTCCTGGAATTTTAATCATTTTACCCCCAAAAAGAGTTCAATCTTCTAAAACTGTTTTTCACAAAATACTTCAAAAGAATTCCGAAATGCATTAAAAAGACCATTTTTTTTTTCCCTGTTAGTTAACCTAGACTCCCAGTATTTTGCTCCCTAATTTTTCTTTAGCACAGACTCAAACTATGATCTTGGTAAAGGTTATTTAACTGAGGAAACATTGGGCCACATCACACTAAATTACACTCAGTCTCTTAATTATTTTGAAGGCTTCTAAAAAAAAAAACAACCCAAAAACCAGAAAAAACCCATAGTCAATCAACTCCACACCCATCTGGATCTCCAAGCCACTCCCAAGATATTACCACATATTAAAATTACTGAGTTTTAACCCAGCTGCAGATAAAAACCCCACCCAGTCTATTCTATACTCAATTTTGTCTGTCCTAAGAAAGGGCTAGGATTACCTTGTACCACAAGCAGACATGACAGGAAATATCAAGTATCATACATTTTCTCCTCCACTCATGATTTAAGCAATCTGCTTCTGATCCATACAAATGAAAACTAGTCAGAGTTTCACACCTCCTGACCAACTGAGTTATCGTTAGTCAGCACCTTTTAAGAGAAGAAGCAATTTCAGGGTGCCAGCACTAGTAGCCCAAACATTAATTAGCCATTCTCCATTTTATCCTCACCTTTTCTGGGGCAGAGGAAGCCACAAGTGGCCCTCGTGATGCTTGGGACCTGCCCTGCTGACTACACAGTAGAGAGGGAGTACACATTAGTGTCTTTTACTTCCTAAAGAGGCAGAAATCCAGGGACCACCTTGCCCAACATAGAGTTAAATGATATGTTGTTAAATATTTAAGATAAAACTCAAAGAAAAGAAAAAAAATGTAGGCAAAGCAGAATTTAGATTTCAGCAAACTGTCATTGTTACTTATATATAATCTCACCAGCATAGCTGAGAGTTATTTGAGTTATAATAGCAGAGCAGCCTCAAGTTTCATGCTTCTGAGGCAATCACTGATGTGTAATTGCAGAGATGATTAATGGAACAAGTAATTTTACACCAGTCAATCAAGTCCTATCCATTCACAGAATGAAATTTAGATGGGCAAAATAAGTCTTTAAAATAATGGTGCTGGTTCCAAGGAAAAAGTCATCAGTAATAACATATATATTAAACGTATCATTATAGTTTGAAAGAAGAAACGCCATTAGGTGTTTTGAAGCAAAAGAAAGGTAGTACCACCCTCACATACCTGTGCAGCTCCAAATGACAGCAGGGTGCAACTTTAAGACAACAGCTATTCAAGTGTAATTGACAGCCTAATTGGATTTGTATTATTCAAACACATTACAACATGTAACCTGGCACAAGTGCACATTCAGGGGGAGGATGGCAGTTAGGAAAAACATCTTTTCACCTGCAAACTCAGAAAATCACTTCCTTTGAAAATTAGCAAACTATAATGAACTTTTCCACCTTACGTCACTGTTTAAAGAAGACCCACCCTGAGCTTCCTAATATAGATGCTGATTTGGTTTATTGATTTCTTTGGTTTTATTTTTCATTTGATTTGATTTATGCTGGTTAGCTAATATTAATGCATACAGTCCAGAGAGCTTGTGGAAAAAGTTTTATTAAGTCTTAAACTCCATTAACATTGTTATGATATCCAGAAAGTAACTCACCTAATTCCTCCACTGATACAGATATTAATACACCAATACCCACTCTTTAATCCAGGACAAGTAAGGTCGCATGGAATAACATGAATATAGGAATGAATGAATAATCAGAAACTATGTGCCTTGGACTATTAATACTTAGAGTGACAGCGTCACAGAAAACAACAGTCATGAACCAGCACTGACCCAAGTCAGCTGAGCAGAGCACCACAAGTTGCACTGCTTCAGGGCCTAAGCTGCCTTTCCCCCCTCCCCATCCCCCGCAAACTAACCGTGACTCCTCTGGCAGCCACAGCATAGCAGGAACCACAGTAGATAATCAGGAGGCAGCTACGTGCGTCAGAACAAGCCACACTGTATAATTACAGTGGGTACAAGCCTGACAAAAATTAAGTCAATAATGCTGTCCATTTCTTTCTCATAATGAAGACTTACCATTTCTGCCATGCCATAACACTTGTCATAAAATCCTTAACTAATCACATTCAAGATTTTAAAGGATCTGTAGTACTCTAAGATGGGTTTCAGATTCTATGCAAATTTAACGCAAAGAAAAGCCAAGAACGTTTTTAAAGGGTACTTTTATTAGTTTAGTTTTTTTATCAGCATCGAATGACAAATACTTCCTCTAAGCTTCCATTACACTAGTCATGACAATCAATTAAAGCAATTTTTACTTATGACCTCAAATGATAAGTCTTTCAAAAATTTCTTACTTTCTAGTTCTATGATAAAGTTAACATGTTCTATGATAAAGTTAACATCCAGCTGTGTTTTTTATACACAGGGAGCATAAAAAGATTCTCTGCTCACCTTAACATGATCAAAAACCCACATGTCAAGCTCGGCTGCATCTTGTGCTCCAAAGTCTTCACTTTCTGCCGTGTAACAAAAGGTATAAACATGATCTCCAGTAGCACCTGCCAAAACAATATAGATGGAATAGGAGACAAAAATTTTCTTCCTTTTCTCATAGTCAAAAATATATTAATATTAATGCATAGGAGTAAAAACCTATCAAGAATTACAATCCTGAGAGAAGTCAAAGACGTTTTCTCCTTATTTTAAACTTTCCCATAATTTATGGTTTTTTGAAGCCTGGATACCATTCTAACTCATTAGCTTATCAGCACCTCAGAGGAATGAGGAGCAATGTTATCCAGTATGCTCAGGTGAGGAAATAAAGTATGGAAAAGCAGATAGGAGTAGAACAAATCCAGTTAAAGCAAATTAAACAGAATTTAGTTTTGAAACAAGGAATTTCACTGAGAAACTTCTAACAGAGGAAGCTATACATTAAGAGCCTTGTTTGAACACGTGTTTTGGGGGGAGGGGGTGGTGTTTAAGAAAATGTACTTAGCTTTTGGTTGTTAAACCGAATCATACAAGACAATGCCCTATCAATGAGGCCTTTTACACAGGAAAACATCATATATCACATATAACGAAGGCAACAGGACGGATGTTAGTTATTGTACATCAATTCTAGGAGGCAACGCAGTATTGAAAGCCAAGTGGACAACTTCAGAAAGACAATATTCAAAGTCTGCATCTTTAAAACATGGATTCAAAATATAAAAGGTAGAACCACTGGACTATGTTCAAGCATAAAGCACATGAGGGCCACTGATGCGAAAACACAGCATCTGGACAATGCAATTTCATTCTGTACTCACTGTCAAGACAGCAAAGCAGAGAAAGGGGAGGGGAAAAAAAGATGAAGACCTAGGAGAAAGTAAGCTTCTGAAGTCCTGGAAAAATCTGAAGTTAGGTGGGATTTAATGAAATAATTCAGTCAATGGCTGAGCTGTCACAGCTCGGGGATGCTATTTCTACCGTGACTACATAAACTCCCAGAGGGGAAAATGTTCTTCAATCAGTTGATGGCCAAAGAGAATATAATGATTTGCTGGATGTCACAATTATATAATGCAGTTTTGTAAGCTTCTGGGCTCGTGAATGAACTAACATCCCAGTACAAGGGAGCTGTTTAACCAAGATTATGTCCAAACCCACACAAGGCATGCAGGTATTTCAGGCCAGGAAGACAAAAGCTGGCACAGATTTTCTGGTGCAGATCCTCCCTGCCCCCCAGGAGACATTACTACTACTTATAATCCAGAACACTCGCTGCAGTTCTCAGTCTGAAAGAAAAAGAAGAAAATACTCCCAAGCATCACAAAGTGAATTCAGGAGTTCCAATTGGTGGATAAATGAGTTCAAAAGAAGAAATAAGCCCTGGCCATCACTGTTAGGATGACTGATGGTCTAAGAGGGTAGAGCGCTGTACTGTTTTTCCACAGTGTCACAGCAAACCTGAGACGACCTGTCTTTGAGAGGTGCCACACTGAAGCCAAATGAAAGCATGCAGTTTGCAGACCAGGCAAAGGAACACGTCTACTACTTACCCATTTCTAATTTCTACCAGAGCAAAAAAAAAAAACCCACCCAACCCTGCATTGCTATAAAGAGAAACAGTGGCAAAATGAAGCCATACTAGGAAAGTTTGGAGTGCCTGCACAGCTTATAAAATAGTTTTTTTTCTTTTTAAATAAGAAACCCTACCATGCAAAACATTACAAAATATTATTTTATTTCTGTTGTCTGAGAGGTGGTAGGCAACAGTATGCCTAACACTTTCTTTAAGTCTGGGGATGAGGAAGCAAAGATGGGATAAAGAAGTAGAAGGAAGCCAGCAATGGAAACGTCCTTTAGAAGCGAGCACAGAGCTCTACTGGGTTTGGTGCTGTCATTACACTAACGGAAATAACTGGAGGTGCCAGAAACTCCCACACCAGATACCACCTATTGCAGACTTGCCTGGCACATCATCTCGCCCTCAGCATCAATATTCAAATATTAGAGTCAGGGATCAAGTTATCACCCTCTTACAATAAGATTTATGTCCTGCGGAAAGCAAAGCGCTCACTCTGCTAGCAGGGCAGAGACAAGCCCCGTGTCTGACAAGCCTTTCATGGGTCAGAAACCAGACCAGCAGGAGACTTTTGCTAGCAAATTTTGCAGGCTCAAACTAGGGGAAAAAAGAATGAAGGCACAAGAACAGTCAGATACTGAGCTGACAGAATGTGGGTATCAGAGAGCTGTCATCAAACACAGCCAGGTGAGGAATGTGAGAAATTCTGCATTTTTCTCGGTGCGCTGTAGGAACAAGGAACTAGAAGAGGAGGCCGAGAGGTCTGTCTGTCCAGAATAACCCTGACAGAGGTTTGCTCTGGTTGTCCCCGTGGTCTTGATGATACTCTTCTTCATACCCAAGCTAAACAATGACCCTAGCCTCGCTGCTAGTTTCCAAGAGAGAGAAAGGGAACCTGTGGAACAAATGGCAATCTGGGTGCAAAGGACTAATATCTACTTCCCTTAACAGAAGCAACAGCCTCAGCTCCTTTTTCAGCATGGCGTTTAATACTCTGGATTATACTCCAACCTAGACCCGTGACAAAACACTACAGGACTGGACTGTTCAAGTCAAACCTCAAATCCTGGCAAGCCTAGAAGAAAAACTCAAAATTTCAAGGAGCATTCTGGAAATAAAATAGGCATTTTCAAAGTACATTATTTTCAGATAATTTCAAGGTCATAACCTAAAAATGTCATAGAAAATAAGGTTAAAATTAGCACACTGAATTTGTGTTGCTTAAGTAAGTTTAACTATTAGAAACCAGCACCTTTTAATCCTGCTTAAGATGTAAGTAAATTACACACCAGTTGCAAAGGTACTTTGGACATTTTCTCAGACTAACACACTAATCACACAGTCATTGAGACTGACAAATTTAGATTTCATGCATATTTACTTTGATATTGAAAGAGATCTGTGAGCATTTTATTTACCTTCTCTATAGAATCCTCAACCATTTCATTGAAATATTTATTTTATGACAGGAAAGGGACCTGAAGAACATAGACAATGACAGGATGCAAAGGATTTATCTCTCCTTCCCAAAAACCAGCAGGTGTTACATACTCTTTATGCATCATCCAATGAAAGCAGTGAAACAGTTAATAAAATTCTGAACATTTTGGCATGGTAAAATACACACAAGAAGAGTCCTCTGACCTCACTAATTTGCAACATGGAAAGAGAGAGAAATAAAGCTATGCTCCCCTACCTCCTTTTTGGCTTTTTTGTAAAAGTAAAGTTAAAGAACAAACACTTGATTCCATGCTCTTCTGTATTATAAAACTTCTCCTCTTTGGAAACTCTGTATTATAAAATCCTTACTATATTATAAAGCTTCTCTTTGGAAGAAGGGGAAATACCTTATTCTACTAAAAGTAATTAATCTACCTTTCTATCATGAGAAACTGATTCATTTTCCCATACAGCATCTACTTCTCAGATACAGTGCTGCACTAAACCTTTCTCAATTTGGGGGGATTTCCCTCCCCCTGCAAAAGAAAGCTCCGTTGTTGATGCCACTCAGAACAAGCCATATTTAGAGCCACAGCAACAGTATGGTTTTACCCTTGCACATCCCTCCAGATAACATCAAAGCTGCTTCCAAGCCTTCTGCTTATCTTCTTACTCAAACAAAACTAGTAGAAGGACAGGGTTCTGGGAAATTCTTGAATTCCCCAAATATTTTCCCAAGAACATATCTCTAAAAATGTAAATAGTCTGTGCAAGGGCAGTGTACTACCTTTCCCCTCTCCCCAGCCACCATCACAGTATTCCCAAATATAAGCTGTAATCTGAGGTCATGGGAAATTCTCGGGTAGTATTTTTACAGTTTACCATAAACTTATGAGGATCAAGCAAAGAACAGAAAAGAGGTGTGGGGGAGGGGGAATATCAGGAGGAGGAGAGGAAGAGACTGGAGTTCAGAAAAAGTTCAAGAATCATCATGAGAAACACGATGTACACTTTTTCTAAACCAGTATTAGATTCCATTCCTATCCTGCCTATCACATTTTTCTGATTTGTCAATGCCAATACTTAGAACAAGAATAGCAGCATATGCCCCTAGCTTGTCTCATTTTCACTTCAGTCTGTTTTATTCTGAAATTATGGGAAAGGATGTATATGCCCTCATTCTTCCAAGAACATAATGAAATTAAACTTGGAAACCCTTTAAATGTTTGAAGTGTTGCCCAGCAATCTCTGCATGCCCAAAGACCAGCTGCACAGGGCTGACAAGATTTTAACACAATGCACACCATGGGGAAAAGATCTCAGCTTCAGGAATAGTACCAGGCAGTTCTTACTTGCATATAGTTCTTCCCTTTACACATTATTGTTCTGGAGTAGAAGCAGGATAACCCACAATAAGCTACTTCTCCAGCTCAGACACTCAAAAAGCATGGCTGTAGTTTTATCACCTGACGCACAGGGAGCTGCATGCAGAGGAAGAAAAACCCCAGCTGCAGGCTTGCAAACAAGAGTTTTAAACCTCAACCAAAAAAAAAAAAATTGATGCTTTTAACTAAGGGTGTGTTTTCTTTAGCATACCGATAGAATTAGGGGAGGCCTGTTTAAATAGATGAGTAATAAATAGGGATAGCCTCTTTAAAAGCTTGCTTCTTTGTCTCCACCCAGTCTTGAATTCGCAAACTAGAAATCAGGTACGCACAAATATACATACTGGAAATACTTCACTCACCACCTTCTCTAACTCAAAAATCTTAAGTGTCTCTATATTACTACCTGATAACTATGTGTTAAAGATTCACAAAATTTAAACCTTACCTTTTGCAAACATTGGCAAAATATCTGGGCTTCCCCAGCTCCAAGTATATTTACTTTCATTGAAAACAGAGTCAAATTCCACCGGATTCTCCTTCCATCCTGTTAAACAAACATTCCTAGATTTAAATGGGGTTGCCAGAAGATCTCATTGACTGCTAAGATTGATAGTCCATGCAAAATGTTTTTTTTTAAAGTTTCCTTTATATTATTCCACAATGAACTCCACTTTGCAAGTCTTGGTTTTACTTCCATTTCAACATCTATTTGCAATTAGTCCCCCATTCATTAAGAAGTCAGCCTAAAACCTAAGCCAATCTCATTATGCAGGGATTCAAACAGATAAAACACACAGCTGGTTTACCTTCTAAACAGCTAAAATTCTTCTGAATTCTAACCTCCCTGTTGTTTGAACTCAGCTTTTGGCATTTTAGGCAATAAATTACACACTCATATATCATATTTCCAGCAGTCCTGTTCCACATCATCACAATAAAACCTTCAAGATCTTCTATTTCCATGACAAGGCAGCTGACAAAAATATAGAGATACTCTTAACGGCAATTCCTGACAATCCTGCATTTGTAGCAAATGTCAGAAGGAAGAACCTTTTTATTAGGAACATGGACAAGACCAAGTAATTCCTCTTACCTCCCCTCTCCAAAACCAACACTCAACACTACAAGCGTTCAAGCCTGGGAGCCTGGGGGAAGGCAGAGGACCATACAAAAGACCAAGTCAGTAACGCGAACGCTAGTTCCACATTATTAACAACCAAGCATGCAGTAACAGCTAGGTCTGGACAAAACACATACTTTGGGTTTTCGCTTTACTTTGCTACTGATTCTCCAACTCAACCTAGCAATGGTTCGGCTAAGATACTGCAGTTCACTTCTTGTTTACGACATCTACTTAGCCATCGATTAAGAGTGGGAAATCCATCCAAAATTATTCTTTTCCATATAATCTTGGTATACAAACCACTATGCAGATATTTATCAATAATCATCTAGAAGCCCAGCACATCACTGAAACACCTTATTTTGGAGAACAGTGTTCAAAGCTTTAGGACCAGCATACCTTTAGCAACTGCACTGACATCTTCATAAAATCCAGCTATAAGGGCAACGTGCCCTGGCCTGGATTCTGTCGGGACCCGGGTGTGAGAGATTCCCCAGCTGCCATTATTCTCTAGAACACCCCTGAAAACAGGATACAAGGCAGTTAATGGTTATGACTTCTTGAAAGTACAATGAATTGCAGATAAAAAGAGTGACAGGTAGATGTGAGGTAGGAAATGCAAAAAAAACCCAGACTAAAACAGATTTTCACTATCACCTGCTATGCAGCAAAACAAGCAGAACATAAACCTGCAAGTAGTTCTACATTATAACACCCCACAGAGAACATTACTATTCTGACCCATCAGCACTGCAAACAGATGAGTTCAGCTGATGTTCTAACACACTTAGAATTAACATACTATTTTTTTCCGCTGCTTTCTGCTATAGCTTACTTTTTCCCCCCCCCTAACAAATTATTTCTGCCTGGTGTTACTTTTCTTTGTTCTTTCCATTTAGCTTGAAAGTGTCAAGTTCAATCTTTTCTTACTCATTAAATATGCTCAATTATAATTAGTTCTTGTGACCATGTCTGCCTATTCAGCTGTGCTGAATATTGGAAGCCAGCATCAAGAGAATTTAAAAACCACATAAATCTAAGGTGCAAATCATTTACTTAAATTTTCTCCATGTTACTGAAATCTCCTATGTTTTGCAATTACACCGAAGTGAAGGAGAATACCTTCTCACCACATATACAGAAATATATAAATTGTCTAGGAATTATGTACATAAAATAGTTATAAGAGATAAAAAGCAAAGAAAATAGAGGACAAAGCCCAAGTGTAAGAAACAGTCTCATAAACTACTCTTGTCTGCTGGAGATAGGAACAGCTGGAGCCTGTTGGAGAGCAAGAGGTGAGCATTACCATATGCTGTTTTCTTGTCTCCATCTTCTGGAGGAAGAGAAAGATTCACTGCCCACTGTCAGAGCAACGGGAGAAAGAAAGAAAACAAAACACACCGGGACATACCTTATACCAATATTTAGGAAAAAAGCAGCAGAATCTTCTGAACAAATTCAAAGCAGTTTTTAAGAGTCAAATCTACCAGGAAATTGCATTTTTGTTGTTCACAACAAAAGCTACATACACTACAAAATTTGCTCTATTTTTATAGGATGTGTTTTAGCCCAAGTAGATTCTACGTTCATGCTTTGTAACTTTATTTTTAACAGATGTTTTATACAACTGTTAATTACAAGATCTGTACACTCAACTCTAAATATATTTCTCACTAATGAAGTAAGAATCAAACCACAACCTAAAATTTCAGGCTCCACTCTAAGCTTGCAGGATTCACACAGTTTGCTGCTTGGTTTTTTGGTGGTTTTTTTGTTGTTGTTTTTGTTTTGTTTGTTTTTAACTCATCTTAGACATCACATTCTCAGGCCTACTTGAAAGCTCACAAAACTGTTTGGAATAGCCCAAATATTACATTGTAAAATGTAAAAGTTGATATAGCACTCTGACATGTTATTCCTAGCTCTCATCTCAGATAGGTTTTAAGACAGGTTGTACTGAAAAAAGTACTAATTTGAAAAAAGGATTTAAGTATTAAAGTGGTTTCAATTTATTCTCACTGGAGACTCTGACTAAAATGTATTGCACTAGCGTTAGTGGAAGATTTAAGACAAAAATAAGACGCTTTTGGCCCTCCTCACACTTCATTGTCACAACAGGTAGGAAATTGTTTTAATTAGAATTTGATTTCTATTGAGTTGGAAAGTAATTCTTTACCTTTGCTTTTGTGGGGCTGTATCACAGGATCTGAAGTCAACAATAACACATACCAGGCAGAAAAAATATAGCCAGATATTTTTATTTACCTGTTCAAAATTCATTTAGCTATTTTGAATTATTTCAAAGCCTTTTACTCACAAGAACCATTTAAAAAAATTAATTTCCTTGATAGTATAAACATTAGCTACCCATAATAACAATGATGATGAATATTATTAGTAACCAACATCTGACCTTGTTGGCCGGTTTACATGGTTAACTTACGGAAGTTGTGTAGCTCAAAGGTTCGGTGACAGAACACTGAGCCTCTTCCTTCAAAATTGTAGCAGTTTATGTAATAGAGCTGAAGATATGCCCTGGACTGCCTGGCCCTCCTCCTTTCAGAAGGCACAACATGCCACGTGTTTTTTCTTTTCATCATCTCTCACATATACATGCCTACACACATATGTATTTATATGCAGAATGAGAGACAACAAGAGAAATACAGATGGGACTTCAAACCTCTACTGGCATTTTATTCCACTCAGTGACCTACCAGCATCTTTGCTTGTTACAAGGTAGTTCTTCCCCTCCATTTACCCATGTACTTTCAGCACAGGCAACAATGTTTAACTTCTACAGATTTTAAAATATAAGTTTGTAACTCCCCAAACAAGGTAAAGCAGAGACAGCAAAAGTACCAACTTCCCAACACAGGACAAGCTAATACATGGTTTAACTTTTTATTTCTAGACAGGCATGATAATGCTGAATGGCTGAAACTAAAAAACTCAAACCACTTAATGGCAAAAATATCCATTATGACTCTTTCCTAGCCACTACTCACCACTGCTCCTAGTGATGGGGCCATTTTGGCATTCACACCTTGATCATGGTGCAAAAGACCAAAAGCTTTACAGCTAAGAGAAGAAACTGCTCTGGAGGAAGTGTGAAGTCCACTGCTAAAAGACAACATGCAAAACTAACACCGATGTGGCAGACATCTGCCAGTGTCAGACAGCACCTTACAAAAACACTAACAACAGGAGAAGCAGGTATAAATAATCCCATATAATCTGTCGAGTGCTGTAGCAAGGGCACCTCAGATTTCTGTAGCAAACATCCTAACAGCTTCAGATGATTGATTATTTGGGTTTGCTCCAATATTCAAGCCAGAGCAGTGCTATTACACAAAAGTAGTCTTATTTAATGCTAAGAAATTATCTGTCTTATGATCAAATAATTATCTTGATATAAGGAAACAGGGAAGGTTGGTGAAAATTAGTTTTAAGCACTCAAGGATATGACATTTAACACTCTTTTTTGGCAGGATTAGTTTTTCACAAACTTAAAGCACATCATCCCATTAAGCAATCAGACACACACTAGTCAGCACAAGGAAGGCAGCAGGGTCATGCATGCAGGAAGGGTGGAACAAATAGGAAGTGGCAGCCTGCTGTTAGATCCATCCAGGCCATCTTTTTTAATCACTCCTTAAAAACCTTCATCAGTAGCTTAGAATTAGAAGACAAGCACATTAATGAACTACTACTCCTAAATTGAACATCCAGGAAGCAGTTTAAATTAACGACTCTGTTCATCTTCAGAATTGATACTATGCAGATGTGAAGGGAGAAAGTTCACACTCCTCTCAGTTACTAGCTAACTGTAGTTTTCGGCAGACAATATTGACTCAATTTACTCTGTTCATGGTTTAGCAGCTTTACTGACAACAAGGGACACCAACTCAAACTCATGCATTTCTGCAGAGTGTAACTGCAAAGTTTGTTACTTCAAAGGCAGAGGGAAGGCAGTACCCAAGCCACCACAGTTGCCGTCATTGCTCTTGTTCTCTTTTCAACATTACACAGAGCTGCCTCCAGAAGCGAAATCTTCTGGATCAGTAGTGTTTTCAGATGGACTTACCGCAGGAAAGGTGCTTGGGGTGTACCGTTGCTGTTCAATTCATATAGCGAATCTGCCCGCAGACCATCAGCAACAAAGAGTACGAGACGTTTTGCTGGAGGTGGCAGTGGAGTCTGCTGAGGAGTCATACCGTGAACCAGGGGAGAGCTGAAGTAGATGTCAAAAATGGAGACCAAGAACACACAATGCACAAGGAGACCAGCGAGTATGAAGACTGGTATACCCATGGCAACAGTGGGCTGGCCAGGCAAAGTCCAACACTGAGAGGGAATGAGAAAAATAAAGTTAGGCAGCTGAGACTTATCAGAATCAATATTTATTTCATTTGTGATAGAACGGGAGTACTATAACCTCAGTCACTACCCAGGATCCATAATCGATCTCTGCTTCCAACAAGCTTTTTACCAGAAGTCAAAAGTCACTGCGTGGCCAATTCAGACTTTCAGATAGTCATTATAATGTCTCAGCAATTCATCCCTGGTGTTTAGTGGGGTATCAGATGGCTTCAAAACACCGTTGAATCAAGCCAGTTTGTCTGATACTCAGCAGTGTGTCGTTACCTACATCAGTGACAGAAGACTCGGACGAAGCCACGTCTTCATGAACATACTACCCTCTACCGGCTGATTGCGTGACAGCGTCGAGGTCTGTTCAGGCAAACGCAAGCCAAAGACAGCTAGGGAAAGCCATCCTATAGCAAACATCCATCCAAAGTTGCTTTTTCTGAGTTTACTATCAATTCTGGGCTCGTTATATTCTGCCTAGAAACAGAAAACTTCTTTTAAAGGAACAGAGATGCTCTGCTGAGTGCAGAACACTATTCCTCTTTTAAAACAGGTGACAAAAAGCACAACAGCTGAAGGATTATATTTCATGGATAATGATATTCCCTTTTTGAATGTTTTTTCTGCCCTGTCATCCTCTGAAGTCAGGTTAGGGATACAAATATATATATATTTGTATACAACAGGTACAATGGAAATGTACGTCTGCCATGTGTACTGAGGGGTTCATATGATGCCTACTGAAGGCAACGCAAATAAGTGTATTGACTCAGGTAAGTGTGGGATCTGAGCCTGAACAAGGCTTATTTCTGACAAAACAGTATTAGTGCTGTCCAGGCTGCTAACTTAGTTATTTAAATATCAGCTAATTATTAACCTTAACAAAACAACACGTCCACTCACCAATTTAGAAAGAGATTTCCCTAACAGCCTGGAAGGTTCAGATATTTAATTACCTATGTAAATACACACCTCTCTCTAAAGAAACTCCTTGTTTCAGAATCTAGTTAGTGCTTTTAAATTACAATATGTAAGTTTATCTTGTTACTTACGGAATTCCAGTAGCTGGACAGACACAGAGAGTCACCACGCGGTAAGACTATTATTCTTATAAATTAAAGAAAAAAAGGCTTCACTAGCATATAACCTTAACTCTGATCAAAACTCTGAAAGATATTTTTTAAAATAAAAATTTTAAAGGGTCAGAAAAACCAGAGAAGACCCACATACTAAAAAAAGGCTTGAAAGTTAATATATATTATTTCCAAAGAAAAATCAGATCTGTATGTAACTTAACCATAACTTTGAATTCCACCCATTTTCCTACTGAAACAAAGATGCAACAACTCCAATCCTAATCAGAAACATTAATATAGTAAATTCTCATTTTAGAGATTTGGAGAGAAAACCACATAACAAGATCAAGACAACTAAATACAACATTTCAAAGAGACACGTAGTAGTCACACTTCAGTGATCAAACAAAAACTTTTCATTAATCAGAACTTATGTGCTTCTATGTCTACAAGTGAGATTCCCAGAGACTTGGAATATTTGTAAATATCAGTTTGTTTATTTTTTATTTTTAAGTACTCAGGGTTCCTGCATGAATTTAAATACATGAAACCACAGTCACAGAAATACCATTAAGTTGAATGCCAGACCTCATTTTATTTAATCAGTTTTGTTTTCCATAGGGCTTTTTATTTTGATGTAGTTGTGTTTGATAAGAGAATCCAAACTATTCATGCCTTAAACTGATGAGACTAAACATCCTACTAAACAAAGCAGTTACTTCAATCAGATACTTGCTGTTGTATACTCCCAGTGCTATAATTCTATAGCTTAACATATTATAAATTCTTCTCATTAAAGTATTAGTAACCTAATCTGTTTTCAGCACTAGCTATTTCTCTTTGCTTTAACTGTCCCCAGGCCTGAGCCCTTGCTTGCAGCAAAAAAAGTGCAATCAACACAATTCAAATTTAATGCTGTCTTAGACTATAGTGATCTACAGAATTAATTAAAAAAAAAAAAAAAATACTTTCTTTTGCAACAAGTTTGAATACATTACACCAGACTATTCATCTGGGCATATCCAACTGCTCATAACCACCAGATGATGTCAACACAGGCAGAGCACGTCGCTCACAGCCGCTCCTTCTGCCTCTAGCTTAGCTTATGTTGCTCCTTTAATGCGTGACTTTGTGTGTCATCACTGTGACATAACATTGTGAAAAGCATCCTGTACTCAGGCTTAGAAATACTTTCCCACAGGTATAAAGTGTTTGGAAAGCTCCTAACTGCATCTCAGCTGAATGCCAGGACGGCACCTGGCGCCCTTTCCTAACGGCAGTCTTGCTTTCAAACTGCTAAGCCATTGGGTGAGGTGTTGCAAATGAGCACTCGTCTGTGGTTAGAGAAGGCTCCAACTCAAAGAACAAAGTTTAAATACAGTCAACAGCAATTCTAGAGAGGTACCAGTGACCTTCTACATCTTTTCATCTTGATCAAGTTACAACTAAACTTGGTCATTGCCAGTTCAAAGTGCCTGAAGTTCATTTAAGACAGCTGATTTGTGAAATACATCCTCTTCAAACATCCAAAGTATCATGGAAGAACAAAACATTTCCTGTAACTGGTTTTCAATGGAAAAGGAAGTTCTTTATCTCTGCCTGGGTTCCTCTGGGACTTCCAAACCAAAGCACCCATTCCACCCTGTAGAACAAACACCCAAGACCAGGCTTTTTTGGACCCAACTTTCCACAGGTCCATTCCCACCTCAGCGTCAGCTCCTCTCAACGCATGCTATGCCACTTGGAGCACACTCACATTTCTTCTCAGCCTGCAATATTGATACATATTTGACTATCGAGAAGGGCAACAGAAAAGCAAGCAGGCACATGGATGACATTTCTTGTAGAGATCCTCTTCTCTAACAGCTGAACGGGGCAGGCAGGAGAGATCTGACAAAGCAGAGCAGAAAAGAACGACTGTGCACATTAGTCCTCTCAAAGGGAGATGATGCTCAGAGGAAGGGCAAGGCTTGGGTCCCTGAATGCAGAGTTAAGTTTCTGTTTTCACTCATGATGCGGAAACATTAGTTTGCCTAAAAGGTATGGCAACATGAATGAAAATGGGCAAGTTAATTTCCAGAAAGCTTTTCCTAGAGACTTAAGACAGCCAGAGGGATTCCCCAGGCACGCTGCCTGTGGCAGACACTGCAACCACCATACGTACGGACCAGGTTCTGACCCACCCTACTGCAGATAAAACGGTAACCAAGATAACACATTCAGTCATTCATATTCACTGAATTACAAAATTATTTATCAGAGATCTGACAAATACATCTGGAAACAAACAAATTCAGATATTAATGAAGTAAAGTATTCCCTGTCAAAGAAATGCCTTCGTTAGGCCCCTCTGAACTTACAAGTACCACAGTCTAAGACAGACACAGGTGGAAGACGGTTGAACGATAGGCTGAAATAGGCCCCTTCCCATACAAAAACCAGTTTGCATTTTGAGAAAGAGCTTGTCCAAGTGATCCATTGCTGTGCAGAAACAGGTCTTGGCTGATATTGGCTCATTTCTTGGCTGAATTGCTACCAACTGGTACTTCACACAGTTATTTTAACTGAAAAAAGAGCATCAGAGGTACCATTCAGAAGTCTTCTTCAGTTTGCTGGTAAGAAAAACAAGGGTGCTTTACCTCTCCTAGAAAGAGATAAAGCAGTCACCCCAGCTACAATCAAAGTTAGGGCTGACAGAGTTGAAAAGGCCAGACCACCAGCATTTCACTATCAACATCAACATTTAATTGTAAACTTTTGGATTTCAAGTGTTAAAATATATGTCCTGCAAATCAGAGGACAACCCTCTTCCCTAATTGGGAATGCCAAAGTCACCTGAACTTACATTTGCAGGTATTTAAGCTTCTTAAATCTAGGATGGGCTACCACCTTCCATTCTGCTGTGGAACAAGGTAATTTTGCCCATGCATTTCTAGCTACTTGATATAAAGAGTCATTAGTTCAATGGATGCCAAGGCAACAGAGAAAAAAACATCTCTTCTTGGAGCAGCCATCCATCCTCTGGAACCCTACTATCAAAAGTTAATTTACCATGGATCACTGAATCATGAAAGGTAAACCATCAAGGAAAAGTGAAGATAACAGACAGAGGGACCTCTGGGATTTGAATGGACCTCTATAAAAAAGGAGGATTAATGCTAAGCAATGTTTGTGCTGTGTAATTGCAGCTACAAGCGTTTGTGGCAATAACAGAAGAAAAAGATGAGAATCTCTCACTTCAAGTATAAATTGGATACTTGTGGTCATCTCTCCTTCATTGCACTCTTGCATGAGGGGCCATCAATATGGAGAGGGAAAGCTAAATATTTATCTTGAAAATACCCTTTTCCTTACAAGATCCAGACACGATCTTCATGAGTCTGAAGAAGGAGATTTAGGAAAAATGAGATCTTTGGAAAAAACTCAGTGTAGATCTCCTGGGACACCTGGTTTTTTTCTGCCTATTATATGCTCTAGTATTACACGTTTTCCCCCACCCATTTCCAAGAGGAGTGGAATCATCAGTTGATCTGTGTTCTCAGAGATGCAATGCAAGGTCTCGGACTGCAAGTCCAAGGAGGGATGTCACTTAGCAGTCAACACAGCCACCACACAACCAGTGCAGGAACAGCTGGAACTAGTTGACAGCACCTCTAAATTTGAAAATGCACAGATCTTCACTCATCTGAATCTTCTGCCATACAGAGATCTCTTCCACTCCTCTTTTCTTTCCCCTTTGTGCTTTTGCATCACCATTTGACAGGGTGGTTCAAAAGCCAGTCTGAACCTGCAGGTCCAATGTGGGAACCAGAAGCTGAACAGGATCTTGTAGGTGTTCTGACAGGCCTGTCAGGAACAGCTGCAAATGGAAGCATCAGTATCAAACTCCTTGGTGCCCAGCAGCCTTCTGGCATGCATTTCTGGCTGGGAAGAGGAGAGAGCAGCTAATCCAGCAAAATTTGGGTGCTCAGACATCCCTCAAACCTATAGAGTCTACTCTCATGGCTTCTAGGCATAGAGAAAGCACAGCTAGCACTGTGTATGCATCTGCCCTAGCAGGAAACATGCCTATCTATATACTATTTCTCTGTATCTCACATGAGATACAGAAATGAAATCCAACTTCTATGGGATACCACACAAAGGAAAAAAAAAAGAGTCCTCTAGTGTTCTCCTCGCCCCTCCGTTACAGAGGTCATCATGAGCAAATTTCTTTGCAGAGCCTGGTGCTTGATGGTTCAAGGCAGAAGCCTCGCAAGGCATGCTAAAAGTAAGAAATAACAAGGATAAAAGGAAAACAGTGGATTAAGCACTAGCTTATAAGAAAAAGCAAAAGCCACAGCCTATCAAGAGAAGAAAGATAGAAATGTATTAAACACACACACCCTTTTTCACTTTGGAGGACAAGGAGCCAGATCTAAGTACGTATTACTAGTGCAAAAAATGTCTCTGCCTTCAGGTGCTTGGCCATCCAAAAGGTGGATAAACAAACTGTCACTTGAAAATATACCTTACATCTTTCTGTCAAGAAAACTTAAGCCAAGGATATCTCAGCATTTTGTGTGCTCTGATACTTTCCCAGGCAATCCCTTAGCAAGCGACTTAGTGCACTACCTCCCACAGTCCTTATTTGCACAAAGCAAAATGCAAGCTTTGCCCAAATCATCACTGCATTATTCTACTTAATTCTGTTAAGTCATTGCCTATCACACCAAGAGGAGAGAAAGAAGCTTCTAGTCTTGTAGATAATAGAGGAGCATGCTGCAACCTATTTGCCACATGCCATTTCTTACTGTCCATCCAAACATGTCACTTGTTATACAGTTCAGACAGCCAATTCACCTCCTCTGCAGACTCAGCCCAAGGAGTAAACTATGTATCACTCAGATTTATTCTTTTCTTTCTGTATTTTTTCTCCTTCTGTCACCACCTCCTGAACTAAATACAGAGCCAATGGAGTCCAACCTCCAGTACATCAGAATTTAAACTATATGAATTCTTACATAATGACCCTTTTCAGATCCTTAACAGAAAAGTACTGAAGATCCACCAAGCTACTCACTGCCTCTTAAATATGAGTTGCCCACATGAACAAAGCAAGTAGAAAATGAGCACTGCCCTGACTACGCTGGGGGCTTCAGCAGACTTCAGACCTTCTCACTTTATTGGATGTTGTACTCAAGCAGACAAGAGAGCGAGCAGATGCATGGGAGCAATCATTCTGAGGGACAAGGCAGAACAAGTGGACACCTTTCTTAAAGACTAGGAGAGTAAAGAAAGAAAAGCAGCAAGAACCTCCTGAGTGCAATTAGTTATTTTTCCAGAATAAAGTGATTCGCACCGATTAGAGAAGGGGTTTTTGGTTGGGTTTTTTTGGGTGGTGTCCCCCCTCCCAGAATCCTCAGAGACAAAGTTCAGCTCCTGGCTGGTGGCAGATGGGATGAAGAGACCCTCTCTTTCTTTGTACTCATACCTATGAAAACAACAACAACAAAATGCTGCTATTAGCTGCAAGTTCTTCACCAACAGTCATGTCAGTGCAAGGACTAAAACACCCAACTGTGATGGTGGCAGGGGAGCAAGACAGCTGCAATGAGCCACCTAAGCCCAACCACAAGAGACAAAAAGCAGAGAGTTTATTTCACATGAGCTTTTCCCTCTTTTCAAGTTGATCCATAACTTGCTGACAAGACTTTTGGTTTTTTTCCTTCCTTTTTTTGACTCATGCCACAGAAGCTACATCCACAGCCCCAAGCTGCATTAGGTCCCTCAGAGCTTAACAGGAAGGCTGACATAATTAAGTGCAGCCCTCATTTTCCCAAAGTAATCTACATCTAAGCTGCATTCCTCTGAACTTATAATCTCTCAGCATCATTTATAAGGCAAAGAAAACCATACTTGTACCAAAATACAATACAGTTCTTCATGAGAAATGTAACATTTCCCTTTTATATTTTTCTTTCTTCAAATATGCAATAAACCATACACAAAATACTACACGGAATATGCCCCATTGGCAGGAATATTTTTTAAGATAATAAAGTGTCAAGACAGGGAGCTTAAAATACATTAGTCATCTCTTTTAGAGGGACCATGCTTCACTAATACTGTCAAGTCTGTTGGTTAAGATGAAGAAAATCCATTGGAAATGCATTTTCAATAAGCATCAATGGCCTTGGTAAGTATCTTTTACAGAAAAAAGAAACAGAGAGGAATGCCTGCTATGTTTCTGGCTGACTAATACATTTTTCAACTAAACAGTGTTGTGTATTTTGTAATTTAAACTGTCAAAGTGGTGACTGTACAATTTGTCCATACATAAAAAATGATCCTTTTCCTTAGGGCAGGGGAGCAAAGTGGAAGTTGCATGGTCTAACTGACAGTATTTTGCATGGTATGGCAGTTATGCATCATCTAAGATGGCACTAGCAGTCCTACCTTCTTCTTTTACTAATTTAGTTTTTTAGAGTTTCACTTACAAAGTTAAGAGTCTTGACTCAAATGCAATCAAGTCATTCCTGCTGTCACAGCACATACACCTATTGACTGCACAAATTAATTTATACAACAGACTTACCAGCCAGTCTCAGAGTAACTCTCTCTCATATCTTTACACACTACTTAAACATAGGAGACCCAAAATTCTCATCTTGACTTCATTGTATAATCATACTATGAATAGAAGTGGGATAATGATAAAGTCCCTTTTCCTCCTTTCCAAAATTTCATTTTCTTTCTCTATTGAGGCATAACACGCTCTGCCAGACAATGAAACTGCAACTACAGTATTTCTACTTCCTCTAACACTGAAGTGGCTTTTGTAATTCAAACCATCTGTTTAAAATTATTTTATGTTCAACATCTTCAGGGAGCATTTGAGGGATTATAATAACAAATGACATCTGTTTTAAATTTTAAATGTGGTTCAGTAAAGCACATCCAAACCTGAGGCAAAGAGCTCAAAGAATATTTAATTTTCTTTTTAACATCGCTTGATAATCAAAATTACTCTGCCTGCCTAGAAAAATGTCTTTTGCCAAAACTTTTCAAGCACAAATTTGGCTATGGCCTGCAAGGCACCAATAAAGTATCAAGTGTCCTAATACTTGAATGTGCTCCAAATCAGTTACCCCACTCTCAGCCTACACAATTTCCTCTGAATTATCCTGTAAACATGCGAAATTGTATCCACAAGTCTCCCAGGCACAAAAACATACTTGAGAACAACACTGACAACAGGACAGCATTGACAAAGAATCATAGAATCACAGAATCATAGAATCACTAAGGTTGGAAAAGACCTCTAAGGTCATCAAGTCCAACCGTCAACCCAACACCCCCATGCCCACTAAACCATGTCCCTAAGCGCCTCATCTACACGTCTTTTAAATACCTCCAGGGATGGTGACTCCACCACTTCCCTGGGCAGCCTGTTCCAAGGCCTGACCACTCTTTCAGGAAAGAATTTTTTCCTAACGTCCAGCCTAAACCTCCCTTGGCGCAACTTGAGGCCGTTTTCCTCTCGTCCTATCGCTAGTTACCTGGCAGAAAAGACCAACCCCCACCTCGCTACAACCTCCNACTCAGATTTCTCTATTCTTGCAAAAAATAAGAATTTTTTTTTTCCTGTCATTGTTTTTTCTTGCCCTGTTTGCAGATCTTGTAGACAGATTTTTCACGTTACAAGTTTCATGGGATACTTTTGGGGAAAGAACATCAGCCTGAGAGTGTCTAACAGAACCCAGCCCACTGACTTCCACAGCTGCTAGGGTCAAGGGACAAGTGGCACTTAAGAGAATGCAAGTGCATGGAAGACAGCTTGCTGCAGCAGTCTTGCTGTCCCATTGGAGCTGAAGGCCCCTTGAAATATTTTTAAAGAGATTTGCAATAAAACTATGCAATAAAGCACATGCACCAATACAAGCAGCACAGTTCTTCCCTTTAGCAATAAAAGGGACAAGGATCAAACTCTTTAAAGTCATACAACAAATATTAATGCAGAGCACAGAGGGAAAAGGATGGAAAAAGAATAAAAAGAACAAAAGCTGAAATGAGTTTTGCAAAACAGCTTGCAAATATACTCTGTATACACACAGAGAAGAAAACACCCTTTGACAAAAAAAACAAACAGTGCTTAAAGTATGTTCCATAGAAGCTAGTATGAATAAGGTAGGTTTAAAAAAAGCTGACAGAAGTTGTTTGCCTTTTATTAAATCACATTTCCTTATTGATATGAACCATTACAAATAAACAAGAATTATGTCAAACAGTAACAAGCCACATCTGTTGAATCTTGCACATAAGCCTCTGAATACCAATTTGCCAATAGTTTCAGTTTGAAGGAAAGAAAATGACTACAAGACAACCTTCTAAGCATACAGTAATACTTTCAATTAAAGGAATACAGAAGTCAAGTAATCAATTTGTAGGCTCCCATCCTTTCAAAAGCTTTTTTTTTTTTAAAAAAAAAAAAGAACTTCGGAGCTTTTGAGTTCAAAAGTACTACTTAATTATGCTAGCCAGTTCAATATAATGTATAACTGCATACAATTGCATACTATTCAGCTGGCTGGCATAATTGATATTTCATGTACCTTTGCCAACCAAACTTCAGTTCACAGCAAAGCTGACACAGACAGAAGCAAGTTAAGTTTCCCACTGAGAACAAAAACTCATTTAAAGCCTGAGGTGAACACACATAAGGAAGGCAATCCAAATCGGAGACGCATTACACGACACAATTCCCGGAGGAGCACAGCTGAGAAGAGCAGCCTGCGAGCGCAGGGGGGAGCGACGGCCAGTGCCCTCCCGGGACAGGGCCACGCAGCCCCCACCCGCGGCGGGCGGGCGCTCTCCAGGGTCCTGCACGGCTCCCGGGCCCCACAAAGCCCTTCCTGCTCGCGGGTGCGACCCGGCACTCGGCACCGTGACAGACCAAGTCTCTGGGAAATCCCACCCTGAAAACATGCTGCCAGGAAGTACTGCTTCGGCATGAAGAAATAAGCACAAGGGAAAAAAAGATTCTCCAGTTCCTTCAATCACCAAATGAAACAAACTGTTCAACAAAACGGCAACAGCCAAGTTGTAAAGCGCAGAAAAACACGAAAAGGTTGGATTATAACACCTTCAAGAGAGCATTCAAGTTCTCAAGTAGCCATGTAATTATATACAGTATTTGTGCAAGGATACTTTGAGGTCTAGTAAGAAATCTGTAGGCAAAGGAGTCACCTCCTCTTTACTCTTCCACTAGCAGCCATAGTTGCAAGGTGTTCACATAGAAGGCATTTTCCTAAGCGTGCATAAGACACGAAGCTCAAATTATCAGTTACTGCAGCCTGAAATACTTACATTCACTTTAGAACAAAGTTATTTTTGCTCCTACGGCAATCTCTACTAACAAAGTAATTAACATTCATTATTGTTTATGATATATCAACTTGTAAACACCCTCTGCTGAAACCCTGTGAGCTTACATTTGTTTTTAAGACAAAACCAAGCCACTTTTCATTTCTATAAGACACTTTTATCTTTCAGCTGCTGCCTGACGCTAATAACTAATAAAATGAGGAAATGATTTCTGGAAACAATCAGTATTCTGCCTCTTTCCAACATGGGGCACTGCTTATTTAAAACGAAAGCTCCCCACCACTCAAACTTTTTTGGCAGAAAAATGGCAATAGCTTCATTGTAGAAAAAAAGCTCAGAGAGCAAGACGAAAACTGTTAGACAGACACACAGAAACCTGGAGAACACAGATGGGCAACATTTCTCCAGTTCTTATATTACATCTTTCCCCCAAAATGGAGAATCATCTGTAGTTTCCTGATCTCTCTGCTGGCAAAAGAGGGGAGCGATACAACACTGGCAGGTAGAAGATTCCAAAGAGATGACAATTACTATTATGAGACAGACACCAAATACAGTTTCCTGTCAAGAACACAAAGGCAAAGTCTACCTAACTTAGCACCTGCTCTCAGGTAGGACACAACCAGCTAGTTTTGAGATGACAGAAAAAGTCTATTATTCACTTCTGTATAGCTGTTATTCACCTGTACCCTACCATCTGTAGAAACTTGCTTGTAATGAAAAGCTTGTTTTCCAAAATACTTAAGACCAGCAAGGCAAATATCAGGTATTTTATACAAAAACAGCTGTCATGGGAGTAACGGTTAAAAGAACAAGAGGTCTTCACAGTCACAGATACTTCAAGGAAAACGAGGCCAGTACAGCTGCAGAGAGCTGTCCTGTCCTCCTCTGCTCCTCCCCACTTATCCCCATGCCAAACCTCTGCCTTGGGCTGGCACAGACATCTGTACAACTGTACAGCCAAGCAGACTGGAGAATGAATTCAACTGAAAATAACCTCAAGAAAAAAAAAAAGGAAGGAAGAGTAAAGATAACTTTCCTGTAGTTTAGTTCCCCAGTCTAATTCCCAAAACAAACCTCTGCATTGGCACCAGAAGACGACTGCATCTCTTCCCAACAACAGTGCTAACTCAGCATGTTCAAAGCATGTCCGCAGACTCGTACTTTGCTCTTGGAAGCCTGCACCTCACATTAGTTGTATTCCTTTTATTAACACGATAGTGTATTGCATGACCTCCTCCAAAGGCTGTCTCAAATCTGTTATCATATTTCCTCCTTATATTTGAACATAACTGAAGAACAGCAGGCTGTATAAGAAAAATACAAGGGTTTTTTTTTTTCAAAACTGTACAAATACTGAATTGAAGAGGAATAAGATTGAAGCAAGCAACCCTCAAGAGCACAGAGCAGTAGAATATCTCTGCAAGTTGGCCCATGCTTCTGCAGTGACAGGAATAAATAAGACGTTTCCAATGTCAGGATTACTTGTCTTGACCTCCACAAAGCTTCAGTAAAAGACACCTTAAATTCAGGCAAAACAGCTTTTCATTTGAATTTAGTACCTTTAGAACTCAGAACTCAAGAATGACTTTACAATGACCATTTTCACACTTCAGTGCACTGTTTCCCTTCCCCAGGTACACTGTCCTTCACCATGATGAGGCATGGTAAGGCATACCATTTTAGACAGAGTGGTCTGTTACCCTCTACAACAGCTTTCTATGCAGCTTACGTTTCCAGACAACACACTCCATCTTCCAGACTAGGGTGAACAAAGCCCAGGCAATTCAAAACTCTAACGTTTGTGGTGTCATAAAAGGTCCTACCTTTTATTCCCAAATTTTGTCTCCTCACTCAACTGTGACAGCATTTTTTCCTATCTATTCATTCTCAGAAAAACATAATACACATATCATGAAGCTTGAGCAAGTTTTCTAAAATACTCCTTAGGCTCTGAGTGTGTTTGCTCACTGTATCTTCGATGGTAGGCTTCCAAATATCCACTGTTCACAGTAATGCTTCAAAACAGTTTTAGAGGTAAAAAAACACAGCCAAACTTTGATTCAAAGGGGTTTTGGGGTTTGTTTTGTTTAATTCAGGTCCTCATTTGACTTCATGGGACATTATCACATTTTTGTTGAGGCTGAAAATATTTCCCAGAGACTCTTCACACTGCTGTACTACTTTTACTTCAAAACCCAATTTAACAAACACTTTCTAAAGTCAGTTTCTCTGGGTAAAGCTACATCTGTACTTAACACACAAGTAACTATTAACTACTGATATAAGCTATTCTCATTAAAAACCATGCCCTTAACACTGGAAGGGACAGATACAGTTTCAGAGAAATGGCAGAGGTCTTTAAGCCCAAACTACCAGCATTATGAGTCTCAACACTTGCATTATTCTGCTCCCGCAGAATATCAAAATATTTTTGAGGTTAGAGAGTTTACAGAGCACTGAAATTCAACTTTTTAAGGTCTGAAAATAAACACAAAAATCATAACTTCCGTAAAGTTTCTTTTGAAAGGAGGTAAAAGTTAGTCTTAAATAAACATACATAGACAAAGATTCTTTCAGGTAGCTCAGTTTTAGAAGAAGATTTAAGCAAGAGTTGGCAGAACTCATAGATCTGCATTTTTTTTAAAGTGGAAATCAGATTTGCTTCAGATTTTCCTCCATTATTTTGTTCCCTGTGCCTTGATTGGAACTCCAGTCAGATTAAAAAAAGCCACTCTACTTCACTGTAGGACTAGAACCCATTAATTTATACATTTCAAGTATTCAGCACAGAAAAACCCACTATGGACCTAAGAGAATTATTTTTTTTAAATGGAATTAACCTTGTCTCTAGAAGCTGAAACAGAAAACCCCTTATAGCTTGACTTCAACTATATGTTCACTAACTGCGAGAGCAGTTGACACTGCACCAGAGTAGCACAGAAAGAAGGCATCCTTTACACACACATGACCCCACCAAACAGCTTAGAGGGAACCTGAAACTGGTCATATGTTTAAGCTCACTAAACGTTAAAGCATTAGCTCAAGATTCAACACTCCTACCAAAATCAACATAGTAAAAGCAAAGACTGATTTTTTTCCTACTTATTTTCCATCTCCAGAACTGCAAGTTTAAACGTTAATAAAAAACATGTGTAGACTGAAAAAATTATTTATACGCCACTACCTCCAAAAAACTCTGAAGATCTTTTTTCTACAAGCCCCTTCTCTTTTGGGTACTTGACAGACTTATTTTTAGAAGTTGAGCTTTCTGAGATGTATTTAGGTATGCTCTTTGTCAGATACAGAACTCAAATCCTTTGAAAGTTAGAAGGAAACACTAACTCCAGTAAGAGACAAAGCAGCTTGATGAACAATCTGCCACTCAGAACGACTACCAAACAAATTAAGAAAAAATTAATTTGTAGCTGTCTGCCTCAAGTAGACCTATATAATGCTTTATTTCCAGAACTCATGCATCTTTTTCTGCCTTGCCCATCCTCCAAGGTGCTACACTTTCCTTATCAGGTTTTCTTCTCAGGTCTCTCAAAACAATACCCCTTTGGCTTACCATAAGAAACTGTATTTAAGCATATTGTTAAAAGCACGTTTTTCTCCCTACATTCTTCCACTCTGGAACACACATTTCAGCTGTGTTAACTTTATCCCAACCATCCATAAATTATTTTGGAGCAACTGAGTGACATCTGTAAATATTTCAGTTAGTTTCATAAACCCAAACAAGCCTGTTTCGAAGTAGGGAAACAGAGGAATAATTTTACATTATTTTAGGTGAGGAGGAGTGAAAAAAGTTAATCCTTACTGTGACACCACACAGAAGTCGGCAGAAATGAGTCTCTTAAAAGAAAGGCAGAATTTAGCGTTTGAACTACCTTTAAACAACTTCAAGTCACATGTAAACATTGCTGATCGCCACTAGAGGCTGCTACAAGACATCAGTAAACTTTTCCCTCCATTTGAAGGGAAGAGGCAGAACACCAGCACGTCAACTTTTAACAAGTTCATACTGAACATGCTTTAACTCTCCTGAAAGGAAAGGAAAAAGCAGAAAATTGCTTTAAGGGTTCCTAATTCCACCGGAGCAGCAACAGTAAAACATTTTTGTTCTTATTTTTATTGTGGTCCGAGTCAAATTTTAAAGCATTTTCAATATACCACCATTTTACTTTATGCTACAACCAGTTCACGCTCCACTACTTACTCTCTTTTTGTATATCAACAACATAAAACATTATGTTAATAAAAAAATTCAAAGTTTATTATAGGACAGAATGCAAACTTGATTACACTATTTACAAAAATTTATGCAAGTTAAAAACAGAAGGAAAGCACCAGTCTTTAATAGCATACTATTATGATATGAATGGAATAGTTTGCAGGCACAGTACTGAATATTGCTTCTAAATCTCCGTATCATGGCAAAACGTTGCCACTATTTTATTACCAAGATTTCAGCCCCAGTTTTGCTCTCAGTAAAGCAAATAGCTCCCAGTGAATCAGCTTCACACAAAGCAAGCTCCGATTATTTTCAAAGAAACGGAACAGAAACCAATGCTGACCCTGATCTGCATCATTTCTAGTTAGCTGAACTTCCTTCAGTAGCAAACGCTCCCTGTTGCTACACTATGGCTTCAGTTCGAGTTTCTTGCCAAGTAACACATAAGGTAACAGCTTTGCATCATCTTTTTAAGAGTGATAGCGTCATACTTCCAGATACACAACCCTTGCTCCCTAATTGCAGGCCTATCGGGTGCACCTGATGCTGGATGATGCCTCACGCCCATTCGGGGCACGGAGCGCAGGCCGCCCAAGCACCTGCCCAGCCCGGGGGCCTTCGCACGGAGCTGCCTTCCCCAGGCAGCCCCACCCTGGCCCAGCAAACACAACTGGGGCATGGGGTCGGCTGGCGGGTGCCTTGGGGCCTGGGCCCCAGCCCGGACTATGAAGCCGAGCCCCGCACACCCATCCCCACCCCCCTCCAGCAACGCCCTTACGCCACCGGCCAGGCCGCCGCCGCAAGGCCCCTAGACCAGCCAAAGCTCCCGGGAGGCGCAGACCCGCGCCCACCCCCGCAGCGGGAACCCGGCCCCGGGAACCGGCCCGGCGGCAGCCCCCACTCCCCGGGGGCGAGCGCTCAGCGCGCAGGCGCCAGGACTCACTCATCTCCCCTGCCGCGAACCCCAGCAGCTTCCGCTTCCGCCTGGCCGTTCCCGCTCCCCGGCGACGTCCCCCGCCCAAGTGCCGCGCGCAAGCCCCGCCCCTCGGCAAAGGCACCTCCTGCTCCCTCAGGCCCCGCCCCAAGCTGCCGCCCGTCTCCTGCGCAGAGGGGGCGGGCGCGAGGCCTGGAGGGGAAGGGTCTGGGTGCCGGGGTGCTGCTCGCGGTTGGCTGGGGGAGCTCTCGCGAGAGTTGGGATCCGGAAGCGGTAGTGGGGCTGGTGGGAGGTGGCTGAGGAGGCGGCGGGGGCGGGGAGGGAGTTGCTGTTACAGCTGGCGGCAGCGCCCGCAGCAGCGAAGGGGGCTGGTCCCGGCCCCGGCCCCACCAGAAGTGGCTGCGGCGGTGGCGGTTCCGCGCGGGCTTTGCCGAGGTAGCGCCGTGGCGGTGGTCGCGCCGTATCGGGCTGTAAGATGGCGGCGGCGGGCGGGGGCAGCAGCGTGAACCCCTTCCTCAGCGACTCCGAGGAGGACGAGCCCGAGGAGTCCAGGCCCGGCGGTGGCGGCAGCAGCAGCAG
>VZTQ01005872.1:0-141533 GCA_013400755.1 Pelecanoides urinatrix
AGTGACTACATCTGTGGACAAGGAAAGAGCTAGAGACGTCGACTATCTGGACCTCTGTAAGGCCTTTGACACGGTGCCCCACAACATCCTTCTCTCTAAATTGGAAAGATTCAGATTTGATGGGTGGATTGTCCGGTGGATGAGGAATTGATTGGATGGTCACATCCAGAGGGTAGAGGTCAATAGCTCAATGTCCAGATAGAGACCCATGATGAGTGGTGTCTGTCAGGGGTCTGTATTGGGACCAGTAGTGTTTAATATCTTCATCAATGACATAGACAGTGGGATCGAGTGCACCCTCAGCAAGTTTGCAGAGGACACCAAGCTGAGTGGTGCAGTTGACACGCCTGAGGGACGGGATGCCATCCAGAGGGACGTGGACAAGCTCAAGAAGGGGGCCCATGTGAACCTCATGAGGTTCAACAAAACCAAGTGCAAGGTCCTGCACCTGGGTCAGGGCAACCCCTGGTATCAATAAAGGCGGCCAGGGGCCATATAAAAGATGGAAAAGGAAAAGGAATTATAATTCCTTAAAAACCTAGGACAACAGCGAGTGTTATTTAACCCTTCATGGTCTCTCAAATGAGTGGAACTATCAATGCAGGTTGATATCTCTGCAATTAAACCTACCTGCTCACCGTTCCTGAATACATCTTATACAGGATGGTTAGCATGCTTGCATGGACGAACCCTCGCCTCTCCAAAACGATCGATGAGAGATATGAGTGGTATCCTGGGAACAGGACTAGGAGTATTAAACAGCATAGATGCTGAAGTTTTAGTGAACAAAATAAACTTGGCAACAAGTGATTTGCATAAACTAGAACACCCATTAAGATTTTCTTTAACGGCACTATGAGCTAGTCAATGGCTTTTAGCTAATATATTGCCTAAGTGGGAAAGAATTAATGAGAAAGACCACCAACTAATTATAGATGCATTTGGCATTACCCAGAATAATATTTCTCTAGCTCTTAGCTGCATACAAGCTCAGTTGTGGATACAATCTACCACAGCAGCAATTATAAGGGAAGGCGATGAGGGCACCTTGCCCACTGAAATCGAAAGGTAATTTGGGATAATGCAACTAAATTTGAAAGGGAATTCCAACCTTGGTGGCATCTATCAATTTTACCCATGACCAAACTTGGTGGCATCTAATCAATTTTACCTATGACCCCACTGACAATAAAACCACAGTTTTTGTTTTGACAATATGCAATGCTTTGGTATACACCATATACCTAATAATTGCGCTGGGATTAAATCACAATGGAACTGTCCTCTATCCATTAGAACATAGAGTATGGGCCCAACGAAATGGGAACAAACGGCAAACTATTGGTATTGATGCATGTACGGGAACAACAGGGATTTATTTGTGAAAGTAATCCCATTAAAGCCCAAGACATTTGTCTTGACGCTGAACAAAATATTTGTCATTTTGAAATACATCCTGATGAAACCTCTGAAACTGTACTTGTATATGTTGGAAACTGATGTGTTTGTATGAGAACCCTTTGTGATTCTATACTTACAGACAACACCACTGTGGAGACATATAATCACTCAAATATTTGTAATTTTAACAAAATTATGGGATACGACTTTAATTATTCAGCTCATGTCACAACTCATCAACTGTAAAATTGAACTATACATCTTATCAAGATTTACTACCTACCACCATTAGAATGAATCTTACACTGGTAAGAAAACTGTTTCAACATGATGAGCTGAACTGATTACTAAAAAGAAATCGAAACAACAAAGAACTCTGATTACCGTCCATCATGATGCAAAAAAGATACACCATGTCCTAGAAAGAGTAAAAGAAGATGGAGAACATCACTAGTGGGACACCTTATTTGGATGGTCAACGACAACAACAGGAACTTTGACTTGAATGTTGCATCCTATTGTAATTTTACTAATTTCTGTTACATTATGCTTGTTGTTGAACAATGCTTTATACGTTAGAGTATGGAGGATAGCTAGATGGGCGACACTGTTACAAAAACACTCATTTGTGCCAGAGAGTCAGCAGGTCACACACCATGGTTCCCTGGAATGGCACTGCAGGGAGTTCTTACTGTTCTCAGAGAAACATGAAAGGAAGCACATGGCCAGAAATATTGCTTCTTTGGGGTGGATCCTCATCTCTGCTTTCCCCTCGTCTCTGCCCTTAACTTAAAGCACTAATGGTTGAGTGAGAAAGAGTATTGATATTTAAACCTGAGGAGTAGAAAAAGGAGTTTATCACAAACCTGTCATCCTCGGTGAATGCTCTCACTTTCCAACTGCTGTTAGTGGCCTCCCTCCCATTACTTTGCTCTTCTGACATGTGCTGTTTTGGGGCAATAACCTGTAGCTCTGCACATATATGTGCCAGAAACTGTCAGCCGGAAGAAACCACATGTTATGAGGACTCTGGTTTCAGGAATACTGTGAGTATTCCTAATGCTTCTTAGGGATCATAAGCTGAGAAAAGGCGTAGACAGGCATAGCGCTAATTAGGCACCAGCTCACTCAGCTTTTTCAAGACTTACATTTCATGAGAGACTTCAGGCTTTTGCGAAAGTTTCAGAAATAAAATCTCCTCCAGAGTTTAAGGCCAGGATAGCAAAATCCTTCTTTTTTAGACCTGAAACACCTTGTCCATTCTCTTCCTAACACAGTACTACTGTATTTACTTATCCAGAGAGCTTTGTTTCTCTTTATTATGCTGCAGTGAAGATAAACAGTATGTAGCTGGCTGGTGAGATACGGTGTGTGGTTCTGCACTGAGTCACTTTGGCTTGAGATAACCAGCAAGCAAATAACAGAAACCAAAATCACTGTCATATTGTAAGACTGAATCTGTGTAGGCATTTGTAAGAAAAGTCTTAATTGGTATTTTCACCTCTCTATCCTATTGGCTTTTTGTTTTATAAGAGCTTTTTCTTCCATTGTCTCTGTCTAGTGGTTGGGTTTTGTTGATGTGGGTTTTTTTTTCCCATCACTATATCTTATCATTCCACCATTCGGCTTGCCACATGAATTATTAATACTGTTTTTATGCTAAATGTCCCTGCCTTGCACATTATTTGACCTTACTTACTGAATAACTGTGCTAGCCCCTCAGGACATAGTACCCACACTCTGCCTATGAAACATACTGCTTCCTTGTGTTTGACTTAGCCAAAATTCAAAACACTTTGAACACAGTCACAATTTTTTTTTTTCAATTAGCTTTTTCATTAGGGAACAAGAAAGGAAGAATAAAAAACTAACCTTTCTGGAAGCTAATTACATTTTTGGTTGCCCGCAATTGTCCCTGTATTTTCATATTGTCATCTATCCTTGAACACACTGAAAGAGTGAAGAAATTAAAATTTGCCTTCTGCTACATTTAAAAAATGACTTGATCATCAAGAAATATTCAGTGCAGCCTTCAAATGTGGTTTAGGAAGGAGCTGTAGCTTGTATTCACTTCAGGATAATTGGAAAATGTCTCTGTTTATCATATTGGCTCTCTATTCAGCAAAATGTTTTCTTATGTATCTCCCAACCTAGTAAAATTTTAATCCTGTACTGTACTCAGCAGAATCAATTTTAAACACCTGTTGTCTCAAACATAATGGCCACCATCTTTCCTGTAGGGAGTTTAGTTTCATTTCCATGGAAAACTTGAAAGGTAATTCCAAAGTCTTTACTGAAAAGATGTATGTTTACCAAAGATCTTGCTCAGTCCCAGCAAGAATAACAGATGTCAGACATTTTGGAAGGTAAATGTTTGCTAACAATGATCCATTACAAAATAAATAGTTAACAAGCAACATTAAATATTCATCGAATTAATAATTAGCAATATGGTTATTCTGAAGACCATTGAAATATCGTTTTGCTTTCTGAACCCTGATATACTCTTGCTTTAATAGTATTCTATGGCAAGGAGTTTCATAGTCCAATTAGGAATGCATTTCCTTTTTTGAACAGTATTATTTCCTCCAATTTCAACTCTCCTGTCTGTTCCCGAACTCTTTGTTGTGTCTCCCTTTTCTCCTGGCCAAAATAAACAATTCCAGTCTTTTAGAGTTTTCATTAGTTGAGATATTCCTTCCTTATTGCACTTATTTCCATCGATACCTGGATCCCCACAGAACCGTCCTTGTGAAACAGTGAGCAGCGCTGCAGATGGGATGAGGCCATCACTCCAGGTGAGTTTACAGCCACGAGCTTGTAGTTCTTCTTCGTCTTTCAACCATTTTTGATTGAAGAGTGTGCATGTAGCTCACTTTCAATAACTTCCATTCACTGTGGTTTCAGAAGAGAAATAGTAGACTGACTACATCTCAATCCTTTCTGTCTGAATGTAAGTTTGGAGATCCTTCTCCTTGAAATCTGTCCTGTCACGGGGAGGGAACTCTGTCAATCTGAGTTGTCAGCAGATTTTTTCTTTTTTCCTTGAGGAACCTCTGCTTAACAGCATGTGATTTCTTATTGTCTGATCTCATTCAATCCCACTGAAATAGGGCCTCCACCATCTGCCACCCAGAGAATATACACCTGTGTATGATTTTTGAATGTTGTATGAGCACTTAAAGAAGGGAATCATCATATCATCTATATGGCTTGCCTTTTGCCAATTATATGATATAATTTATTTATATATAATAAAGTAGTCACATTCTCATAGTCATATCCTTAGGTAAAAAATCTAGTCTTAACTGTGAAACTACAAACAGCTCTAGTATTTATACTTACTAGATTACCCAAGTTATAAATATTGGGTAATTATCATTAGGACTAATTGTTAAAATTCAGTCTCATTTATAACTAATCAGAATGTCATTTATGTGCTACTATTTTGAAGAAATTAACTTCCCCTTTCTTCTTATTATCCATTTGAAAAATCTGCTAGTTAGAATTTAATTGTACCCTTACCAATTTATAGGAATTCACTGGTAATCAAAGTTTGTTTAGACTGTTATCTGGCTCTGACACTTGTTTTACATTGCTTTCACATGAGTGCTGCATACTGCAGTCTTATCAGAATACATCCATTGCAAGAAATTTAATAGACTTTTCCTTAATAGACACCTTAAGTGTGTAAATTACTTCTGAATGCCTTAAAACTTGGCAAATTAAATCTTCCATTTCTGCTTTTGCACAAGCAAAATCAGAAGGAAAGAGATAGTGCAAGGCAAATGATTACCATCACAACTTTTACAGTAGATGCTTTAAAAAAACCCCTCCATTAATTTAAATGTCAGTGTCAACTTATTGTCAGGTTATGTTCTTAAGAATTCTATTTTATTTTTTCCCCTTCAAACGAGAGTCTTGAAATAAAATTTCTGTAAAATATTAAATTATGTACCCAAATCTTCATTACAAGATAAACCTGGCGAGGAGTGCATTGACACTTCTTTACCAAATAAGCACATGTTTCAGAGCATTTCCTTCCTCTGATATTGGCATTTGATGTGTACAGGTGGGACTGTAAGTCTGTCCAGGTTGAAAACCATTTGGGCATAAGCATTTGCATGGCTGGATTGTCAATATGTGTTGAAGACGAGCCAAACTTCTTAAATTTCTTTTTCTTTCTGTCTTTATTTCTCTGAAAAGAAGGAGAAAATACCAGGATACAAAACAGTTAGCCTGAAAAACAGCAGTGCCTTTTTATTCATCTTAATATCTATTAGTTCTCATAAGGAAAAATATGCCCCTTTCAGCATATTGAAGTGAAATGGGCAAATCCATGCCATCCACAATTCATTGACACTGGTAGAGCTGCATCCACTGACATGAGGGCTGGATTTTAGATGTAAGGACTAGATGTTACTATTATCCAGAGTAGTAGCAGTAGTATTATTACTGCTGTTATTAAACTGCATTTATATCAAATATCACTGATATGTGACTACCAGTTCCCCATGGATGTAGAATTCCTTGACCATTTGTGATTAATGCGTGAAACAGAAAAGATATAGTTTATAATGTTCCTCTTGGCTCTGTTTACCTTAATTACAAGATTTTTTTGGCTTGCTTCTTTCCAAATTACCAAATTGCTGTTGTTCCTATACATTCATGTCACAATTAATAAACTTTGGTGTTACCATTCCTACATTTAATAGAGTTTTCACAGTAAATTAATATACTTTTGTGCTACTAAGATGATTCAATTTAGAGTCCAAATTCTGCTGTGAACTTTAATGAGCTTAGCAGGCAGGATCCCGCAGGGGAAGTTGGCAAGACACTGCGTGGAGCCCTGTGTTTGACTCTGGCAAGTCACTTCTCCATCTCTCACCCAACATCTGCCCATCTTGTGTAGTCAGCTAGCAAATTCTTCGCCTGTCATGGCCAGTGCCAGCAGCACAGTGTTGTAGCTGGCTATTATTGGAAGACTGAATCAGGGCTTAGAACTGTGCTAAGACTTTGCTATAAAAACAGGCAGTTTAGCAATGATAAAGGAGTATGTGGGGGAAGGAGGCAATGCTAGATGTTCTCCTTCTTATCAGAGTGCCCCCAGAGTCTGAATGGGCCAATGGTCAATCTCACAGATGTTTAAAGATGAAGTTTCCTTTTCAGGGGGCTGCCCTGAAAGCAGGTATGAACCCAGCAGGTCCCTTCACCCACATGCTTTGGGTTCATATTGCTACTTTAAACATGGATGGAACATCCTTTCAAAATTAGACACACATACATTTTTGCTACACTGACATGTTCATCATTTGCTGTTGCTTTTGGTTTTGTCTTTAAATGATACAGTTTCAGTGTATGCATCTGTATTCCAGACAGACAGGGAGACTGAGAAAGAGGCAGGAGTTTTTACTCTGTGTACATAAATGCTCTAAACACCTCAGTACAGTGTCTACACTGCTGAAAAATGTATTATTTAAGCTGTAATTTGATAGTGATCAGTTAACTAAATCCAATATAAACTAATTTTCTGTTCTTTCCCCCCCCCCTTTTTTTTTCCTTCTCTTTTTAGCACCACTGGCATGGAAAATCTATTAGAAGTGAAATATTAACAGGAATCTTGTGCCAGAAAAGCTCAACTCAAGAGAGTGTGCTGGGTAATCCAATTTTAATTTCCCCAGTTTCTAATGCGTTGTATGATACTAGGTCAATCAGCAACATTGAACCCAGTAGTCTGCTTTGCATTAACAAGGAAATTTAAACTGCCCTTTTAATCTTAAAAGAAGAAATAATTTGCCTGATTTGACTGACAAGTGGCAAGTTTGTCAGTATGCATTGGGCAAAGATGACTATAATTTGTAAATCCCCAGTGAAATATGCTTTTCCCACAAGCTTTAGAGAAGTTGTTGATGTGGTAAAAATCTCCATTTTTTTATCTCACTGCAGTCTCCAGTTAAGTCTTATTTTAGGTAAGCCCAAGTTTATGGTGGTTTTATCATCCACACAGGATGTTTGCCATATCACAATGCGCTTGGACCATCCAATAACAAACTGGCTCCTGGCAATACTGGTGTAGGACTGAAGTCCAAATTTTTGTGAAAAATTCTGTTATACTAAACTACAATTGGCTAAACTAAACCTGGAGACTACTTTGGATCTACAAAAATAATACTGATGTTCTGTACCTCAAAGACACTTTCCATTCAGGTTATGAAGAACTGAAAAGGACATACATCAAATGTATATCATAATTAGAAATTACTGATTCCCAGTTAATACAATTTAAACACAGCACCAACTTTGATAATGGTGGATCAGTGAGATATTTGGCACTGGAGACTGCATAGGCAAGCTAGCATGGAGTCTGTCATCTCATTCTTGAAAACCCCATTCTTTCTCTCCCATCTTCCTAACTGAAGCACTTGCATCTTTTCTTCCATTTGGCTGCAGGCCAACTCTGTTCTACAAAAGAGAGTGGTCTATTATAATGTATCCTAGAAGTGACAGGGACCTTCAGGAATAATCAGAACAATGATATAGCAAAGAATGGCAGTGGAATATTGCACTTACTGTAGTGTTGTATAGATGTCACCCAGAAGACAATCTGCATACGCTTTTACTACCTACTTGGAAGAATGGTGTACTGGGTTTGGCTGGGATGAAGTTACAGAGTTAACTTCTTTCATAGCAGCCTGTATGGTACTGTGTTTTGCATTTGCGGTTAAAACAGTGTGGATAACACAGCAGTGTTTTGGCTGTTGCTGAACAGTTCTTGCACAGTGTCAAGGTTTTCTCTCTCTCCTCCCCCACCCTCCCAAGCAAAAAGGTTGGGGCTGAGCAAAAGTTTGGGAGGGAACATACCCAGAAGAGCTGACTCAAACTGACCAAAGAGTTATTCCATACCATATGGCATCATACTCAGCAGTAAAACTCAGGGAAAAGAGGAGGAAGCAGGAATTTCAGAGTTACGGTATTTGTCTTTCCAAGCAGCTGTTATACATGTTGAGGCCCTTCTTCTCAGGAAATGGCTGGACATCTGCCTGCTGATGGCAAGTAGTGAATTAATTCCTATTTTTGCTTTGCTTGCACACACAGCTTTCGTTTTTCTATTAAACTGTCATTATCTCAATCCACAAGTCCTTTTGCCTTCCTTCAATACCCCGCCCCCCTGCCCCATACACTTAGAGAGGGGAGTGAGGGAAGGGCAGGGTCAGTATTTGGCTGCTGGCTGGGGTCAGCCCACTACAAATAGTCTTATAGAATAGAAAAGTTATGGCTGTTATTGCTCTAGAGGAAGAATACATTGGGCAAGAGCAGAGAACCTTGCACGTTGTCTTTTACCTAACACGCCTTATACCATGTTTCCAATATTAATCGTTTCCAAACATAGTGGATGGGGTTGGGACCCAAATTAAGACAACTGCATTTAGAGATCTACTTCTTAATGTCCACTAGGTTCTTATTGTAATTGATGGTGACCTATGGGCTCTGTTCAATCACCTAAACATGGACATCTATTGCCACCTGAGATGCAGTGGGTTATCTTGCCTGGTCTCTAACCACTGGTCCAGAAGAGTCTGGGTATCTCATAGGTCCTATGTTGTATCTGCCAGCCCCATATGCCTATGCTATTTCAAATGCCTACATACCTACCTATCTGAGAGGGTCCGAATATTGCCACTACCCGATATAAGCAGAGGGGAAGATCATATTAGCTCACCCTGAAGTAGATTGACTAATCAGCTGCATGTCTAGGCTCCATCAACCGTGCTGACCAGATGAGCCATGCAAGCGGATGCCTATAAATAGGTATCTGATGGCACCTGAGACACTCAGAGGTACCCAAGACTATCCAAGAACCTATGACAGAACTTCTAGGAGCTACATGACCCTTGGGAGTGGCAGACAGAGGAAAAGCAGAGTGCCCTAGGTGTCTTGTGCCATTGGAGATGACATTCAAGCAACTGAACTGAGACTCTCAAATCTTGGCCAATTGCAACGGAATCTTAGACACCAAAAGCAGAGGTAAACATCTATTTGTAGACACTTATAACTAGGATTCTGAATCTTAAGCTAAATCTCACCTGGTAAGGGCAGGATAAAGGTGCCCAGGATGGATAGGTGGACAGCGCCATTTCATGTGCAATTCTGCTCAATTTCCAGCTGCTGCTCCAGGCGAGCACTGCCATCCCACAGGTTCTGTGGAATAGCTGCCAGCCCCATGAAGATGTCTCAGCTATCTGTGGGCGTCGCAAATAAAAAAAAAAAATGGTGCTAAATATATCAAAAAATACATATCAGTTACCTTATATTTAAAGAGACTTTTAAAAGCCTGTTGCAACTTTAACTGTAATTATTGCCTTGTGTTCTCCTTTGCAAATCCATCTGCTGTTTCTTACCTTATAACCCAATTAGAAATACTGCTGGGCAGGGCTCATATTTCTACCTGTGAGTATATTTCCAGCCATATTTCAAGACAAAGTAAAATGATATAGTGATCCATCATTGGAACTCCTAGCAAGTATTAATACCATGATTATAGATTGTTCCTAATTAAGAGGGAAGACTAATCATTTGAATAAGCCACAGAAGCCAAAAAGAGAGGAGTGCATAAAGAGGAAAATCTAGTTAAACTTGGAATCTACTTGCACTTTTCAGACAAAACAAGAAAACAGCAAGAAAAAAAATGAGGCCAGTAGTGACTGAAAATGAGAAACCTCATTTCCACCTTGCAACAGAGATGTCAGGTCTCAGTCCAAGGTGCTTTAAAAATAGCTGTGATGATAAACGACTAAAGCATGTGTCTATAAAAGAAAACCTCACAGAACCTTAAGAAGCTGGTATCAATACACTGCAGATTCTCAGAAAGCTGATTCTTTAGGAAATACTGAGAAAGCTCCCTGTTTAAGAGGCAATTATGGGAAGAATGCACGTTTGCACAAAGGAGTTTGGCCTCAGAAAGATGCATCTAATTGGGCTGAAGGAAGGAATAAAGCAGGAGAAGCAAGGTGTTCCTCACATGAGCACACTGAAATGGAGGCTGATAACACACAACAATTGTGTTTGTTTGTCATTTGTTCTCTTAACCTTGGAAACTCAGTAGAGAATGGAAGGCATGGTGTACTAAACCCACAGCTTGCTACTATCCGGCCTGAAAAGACAGCAGCCAGTAGCTATTTATTCCAAATTTTTCCTGTGTTGCTTTCCAGGCAGAAAGTTCATTACCATGACACTGAATCCTTTTATTTATTCAAATACTGCTTATAATGCAGTCAAGGTTAACTTCTTCACTTTGTGACCATGTGAACACTGAAACAGCCACCTCTACAAGGAGATCCAGGTCCCATAAACTGCTCTATGTCTGACTTCTCAGCTGACACTCTTCAGCTGTCTGATAAAGTGTCTCTTTCACTCAAGACAAGGTAATGAATATATTTAAAAAAAAAAAAATCAGATTTTTCCCATAGCAGATTTTGAGATTTTGATGAAATCTTGAAAATATTTTGACTCTGAAATGTCACTTTGGTGCATTCCTGGTTCATCCAGGAATCACAACTTAAAAATTAAAAAGGGGACTTGACACACAGAAAGCATGAGTCAATGTCATAGCCAACCAGCAATGTGTCATCTGAAGCTGGAAACGCAAAACAGTTTGAGTCTGAGCTTCCACAGGAGACACTTTCATGAGCATTTAATTCAATGTTCATTTTTTCCTTTGAAACAGCCTCAGGACTTTCTTTTGCTGCACCATATTTGAAGTTATTGATTTAAAACCTCACTATTTTTCTTATCTTCCTCTTTTCTAGTCTTGATAGATCCAAAATAGCAAGAAGATACCAGCTCAGTTCTGAAAATAGTAATTATTAGGGTATAATTCCATGGACATTTATTTGGCTGCAAATTACCTAAGAACTTCTTATTCACCACTGCTTGTTTCTACCAAGACACAACACTGCCTCTTCACCAGTACCAACAAAAAAAAAATGCTGGTGGTGCTGTGCAGTAAAGCAGAACATTAATTTTTCTTTTAAAAAGCAACCTAAAAAATTCCACGAACTTCTGGTGTGGTGTTGTTATTAAGCTGGTCTGTGCCAGCTCTCTAGTTTTAAGACCAGTTCAATGTTTATCAGTACATATGAGACAGAGACAGTATTGAACTGCAGTGGGGACTGCAAACAAGCAAAAGAGGATGAAGAAGGCAAAAACTTCTTAAACTGGTTTGGCAAACAAAGACAGTGTATGTGAACTTTAGCACCTTGAATTTGAAGGGGGTTATTTTCTCCTCATACTCTGTATTCTGCAAAAGTGCAAGGCTTGCCCTGAATGATGGCAGAGTGACAGTGATGGAATAAAGAGAACCAAGCTGATATCATATGGGGTTTTTTTCAGTCATAGTCTCTCTGTCTCAGAACCAGGAGGCTCTGTGTTATGGCTGGATTTTTTGGCCAACGGGCTTCTGACTCAGGCTCCCAGGGCATGTTTGGTGGTGTTTCTTGGAAAGCAAGAGCAAATGGAACAGTAGGCACGTCAGCACTGTGGAATAAAGAAGTGAAACGAGAGAGTCGGAGAGAGTCAATCACATTGTAGATGTGATCCTGCTCTGAAAAATTAAAGGCAAAAGGAACATCTATTTCCTAAAATAGTTTCCTGTGAGGTTTAAGTCTTTAGGCATAGGGACTGTCTTCTATTCTGTATACTTGGTTACTACTCAGGATGGTGCAGCATTCATGTTTGATTAGAGCAGCACTTCAGGAGAATAAAAAACAAATTAATGTACCAGCTCTCATTTTTTAAATGTATTCAGATGCAGAGCTTTGGGAAGGAGAAGGTTGGATTTCCTCATGTGGTGTAAAACAGGGAAACCAACAGCTGAGTTCCTGTATGCATGTACGCACCCACTGGATATCACACCTTAGTGCCCAGGTAGTGTGTGGGTTTGATGCATAGAATCATTCCTTTGCCATCAAGATATGAAATGCAAAGAGGCAATTGCATCGAAAGGGATCAGCTTCCCTTACTTGGAGATGCCACTCTTCACTTGAGAGAGCAGATGATTGATTTATAACGTGTGTATGGCTAGAGTCAAATGAAATGAGTCACAGCCCAAGTACTCAGGAGTGGGACAATTTTACTTGTTGAGATCATGTAACTTAGAATCCATAAAACACCACAACAGAGCATCTCATCAAGCTATTTTTTCAGATACTTGCAGAATGATGCTGCTTCTCAATTTTGTTCCTTCTGTATGGTTTTGTGGGGGACTATCTTTCTAATCTACCAGCATTTATGAAATGCTACAGTTCTAAGTCCTGAGCAACTCAATTTCCTACAGAATATCTAAACTGAAGTGAAGATTGCTCTTTGTATATAAAACACACACAGGCATTATCATGTTATCAAGCTCAAAGAAATTAGCAAGACAGAGTTTTGAAAGCAAGGTAGAAAACATCAGTATATAGCTCACAAACACTTAGGGATTGAAAAGAATCTCTGCCTTAATTGCTTGGAAATAAATTTCCAATTAATTAAGAAAAAAAGAAGATGAGCCAGATAAGGATTCTCAATTTATAATCCTGAAAACTGAAATTAAATCTCAGTCATTAAACTCATGTAATGTCTCTGCACCTAATTATGATTTCCCTAGAATTCTTCTTAAATTTATATCTCACATTATCTGAACTTAATGGCCCTCTCATAATTGAAGGAGACACAAACTTAGCCTTACCCCCATGCTTTGGACAAATCCTTAGTGAGGAAACTACTACTCCATGTGCAATGTGAGTAATACAGCAAAACTGTGCTGAATAGAGAGGGGGAGACTGTCAACATCTGGAAGACCACTAAAACTACAGGTGGATATCCTTTTTCACTTCCTTTCATATAACTGGTATTCATGATGTCTACTAATATCCTAGAGAAGGAAAAAAAAAAACCTGTTGGTTAAAATTATTTTATTATTAAAAGGATATCAGTTTCTCCCTGGAACAAAAGTCTTGCCTTAATATTTTTCTCTAACCTTTCCTGACTAGTTAATTTAAGTATATTAATACTGAAAACCAACCTAGAAGGAACCTCACATGGGCAGCATGCTGGAGTCTGAAGTTCTGAGGTATACAAAGCTCATGTACACAAGTGTCAAAGTTTTATCACCTGACCAGCAGAGCTTGTGGATAACCCAAATTCCTGGTTTATAGGGGGAAGCAAACCAGCTGCTAAAGGCAGCACATAGCAGTGATTTCCTCTCCCATCTGCAAAATAAACTTGGAACTCCATTTCTTCCCCAGCTCCTCAACGTACATGGCAGGCATTTCATGGATGTCAGCCCCACTAACATTTTATTTCATTCTTAAACCCATTCATAAAAAATTATGTCTAGCATCCTTCTGGATGTATCTGTTTAATAATGGAGATTCCATGGCAAACCTGGGAATTTTCTGTTAGGGCTGTAGTAGCCTATTAAAAATGACCCCTGTGAGTAAGGTAACTTCAGGCCCATGTTAATGCCTTGTGTGTACGTGCAGGTGGGTGTTAGGACTCCATGAAAAGGGAGAGGAGGCAAGAGATGGAGAGAAAAAACTACAATATCTAAAAGCAAAGAAAAATGTAAATGTGGAATCACAAAGTCTTTTGTTTAGCTATTGAGAGATTCTAGCAGGATTTGTGCTCTCAACAAGACAGCTGCCTGTAGGATAAATGACCGTAGAGAGAGAGCTGTTTCAGGTGAGAAGAAAAATGGCCACAAGATAACCACAATGAAAAAATATGCACCACAGAAATTACAGGAAAGTAGAATTCAGGTTAAGATTTTCAAAGGAAAAAGTAAAGCAAGAGCCTAGTTCCTGTTTTGTTCTCATGGTGGTTTAGTGTCCCTGTGGTAAGACATGAAGAACCTGAAAAGAAAGGTGAAGAGATAACAGATTTGCACCTTGTAATGACCTCCACAAAAGCCAGTGAAAAGGCAATCTATACACCTACAGGAACAACCCCAGGAAGACCTCAGTCAAGATGAGGGGGCAGGAATCAGTGTCTCTAGGACACTCTACTGACCCATCACTGCTGGTGGAGGTATCAGACTTTGAATCCTGATGCCATTTGCTTTGAGTTCAGCTGTTTGGAACATGGCTGAATGGGTCATTTAATCTATTCCAGACAGGTCCCATCCCAGGTCTCATTACACTTCTTTTCCAACTATGAGAGTATTCAGTATGTCCTGCTATATCTGACATCAAGCGAGAGCAAAAAAACTAGAAAACCCAACAGAAAGCACTCCACTACTCCCTTTTCTTCCTGGGAAAGGAATGACAGAAGAGGCACATCACAAATGTCCATTATGTAAAATATGCTGATGGAATAAACCACAATGTACCATTTTGTTAATGGTAGTAAGGTCATAGAATCATAGAGTCATAGCGTCATAGAATACTTTGGGTTGGAAGGGACCTTTAAAGGTCACGTAGTCCAACCCCCCTGCCATGGCCAGGGACATCTTCAACCAGATCAGGTTGCTCAAAGCTCTGATCAGCCTGACATTGAATGTTCCCAGGGATGGGGCATCTACCACCTCTCTGGGCAACCTGTGCCAGTGTTTCACCACCCTCATTGTAAAACATTTCTTCCTCCTATCTAGTCTGAATCTACCCTCTTTTAATTTAGAACAATTCCCCCTTGTCCTATCGCAACAGCCCCTGCTAAAAAGTTTGCCACTGTCTTTCTTATAAGCCCCCTTTAAGTACTGAAAGGCTGCAATAAGGTCTCCCCGGAGCCTTCTCTTCTCCAGGCTGAACAACCCCAACTCTCTCAGCCTTTTCTCATAGCAGAGGTGTTCCATCCCCCTGATCATTTTCGTGACTCTCCTCTGGACCCGCTCCAACAGGTCCATGTCTGTCCTGTGCTGAGGGCTCCAGAGCTGGACGCAGCACTGCAGGTGGGGTCTCACCAGAGCAGAGCAGAGGGGCAGAATCACCTCCCTCGACCTGCTGGCCACGCTGCTGGAGATGCAGCCCAGGACACGGTTGGCTTTCTGGACTGCGAGCACATATTGCCAGCTCATGTCCAGCTTTTCATCCACCAGTACCCCCAAGTCCTTCTCAGCAGGGCTGCTCTCAATCCCTTCATCCCCCAGCCTGTATTGGTACCGGGGGTTGCCCCGACCCATGTGCAGGATCCTGCACTTGGTCTTGTTGAACCTCATGAGGTTCACACGGGCCCCCTTCTCGAGCTTGTGATACAGAGTTAGCAATGAGAAGAGTTTGTCCTTTCTATAGTTCTGAGTCTAAAGTCGTTGCTACTTGTCCATTTCACCTGGCTGCTGACTTGAGCTAAAGAAAGGATTGGTATTAGTGGTATACTGCAAGTGAGTAGCACAAAAATAGAAATGCAGTTTCTGACTCAACTCAGTGGGTGCATTATCTGAGGAAGATGTCAAGCCATTTTAATACATTATGCTGGATCCTGGCTATGCTTCTCAAGTGAGGAGCAGTATTTTATGCCTGACAATAGTAGATGTTACAGCAAAAGGATTTGGGAGGCCTCTAACAAAATCTTTTATCTGTTGAGAGAAGGATTTCATTAGTCAGTATCATTAACGTGGTTTATACAATTCCATGCCCTTGCCTACATCTAGACAAAGCCATGTCTGCATTACTACTTCTACTTTTACTACTTAAAAAGGCTCAAAATTGGCCTTTCCATGAGTTCTCCATGGGTATTCTCACAAGTAGCAGGTTTGACACCATATTTTTTCAACTACAGCAAATAAATCCACGGTCAGTTTCTTTAGTGGATTGTAATATGTTTGATGGAAGACAGGAAATTATGTCCCTCTGGCTGAGGCATGGGTTTGGAGTGACATTAGTTGCTCATGATTTTCTTGCACATATCAGGAAGGAAATAGGTGAGACTCACAAATTTGAGATGCAGAACTTTGTAAGATGTCAAGAGCTTCTCAGTAAATCAGTGGACAGAATTTAAAGAAACACAGTGATGGATGGTTTCAGATTGTCTGAAAAGCCTTTGCAAATGTGTGCAATCTATTCAAAAGAGCAGGATCCTTCCATAGTGCTCAATTCAATAAGCTGAAGATTCAGTTTGAGTTCATTACAGATTTAAAAGATGCAGTTGCAACATAAGCCTTTCTTTGCAGCCATCAGAGTCTATCCATGTCTTTTTCATGAACACCATGGTCAGGGAAGAAAACAGGGCGAGAGGATATATCAAAAGCAAATGCTACCATGCAGTGTTAAATACTCACCAGAATCTTCATTCCTACCCAGAACCAAACCGCAGTCTCCTGGTTAGAGCCTTTGTCCTGGTTCAAGCAAATTTTGGAATTTGTTTACATTCACGCAATTTCATAGTCAAACAGAGGCATCTTTTGTGTTTTGGGAGCAAAAATGTTTTGTCAGATGTCTGGCTTGAGTCTATAAATTTCTGTAGCTCTTCTAGGGAGTGTAGAGGGACGGCACTCCTAGTAAAGGTGCTGTAGTTAAACTCCCAACATTAGACAGAATGAATTAGGGTCACAGTGAATTTGGTAGATCTCACAGCAAGACTTTCTTTTGACTCGCAGTTGCCTGCCAGAAAGGCTTGCTGATGAAAACAGAGGTCAGAGCTTCACAGACTGATATTGGTGAAGATCAGTTCTTCTTTCAAGCGCATATCTTTAAACACAAACAGATTCTTTGAGTGTCTTAAGATCAGCTTAGCGACTGTCTATGTAATCACAGGTACCGTGAACTGTCTTTCTCACCCTTTTTTTTCTTTTTTTTTAAATTTCTGTAGCATAGCAGAATACTTATCCTAAAGCAGTTGTAAGCTGTTTGCTTCTAGATGTGGATTTCTGCAGTTCCTGGCTGCATTTTGATTTGGAATCCATTTCTAATTACATGCTTCCTGAGGAATTTCTTGATGAGTAATTTCTTTCTGGGTTTGGTTTTTTTTTTTTAATATAACACTGCATATTTACATGTTGTGAAGCAGAAGATAGCTATCTGTGGTTTTCTCTAACTACACTCAAGAACAAACCCTCAGCAAAAAAAGCTATAATTTCCTGCCTCTTTTTTTTAGCTGGTGAGGCCCAGAGATTTGTTTTTGTAACTGGGAAACCTACAGCATTGATTTTGTGGTATTGTGATCTAGTTGGACAGGGAGAAGGGAAAAGAAAAGGGTAGATTTGAACACATTGTGCAGAACATGCAATACAAAAAATTCCATTTCTATTGCACAGTACAAATCTCTCAACCAAGTTCACTGACTGGCCTCCTGCACTACTAAAGGTATCCATTGACACAAATCAGTGTTTTGTACAGAGAGACTGACTCACTGTGGCGAAGGAAGCCTTCACCTAAAAAACCCAGAAGTCCCACCTTAAATCACTGGAACATGTAACAGAGGTCAGAGCTTGGTCTTTTTAACACATTTGTGATTTCTAGACCAACTTGGTATCAGCACCTACTTTCAAAACAAAACCCGTTTTCTCCTTAACTTACCTCCTCCCTCCCCCCAAAGGATACAGTAGTTTCATCTAAGGCCAGGGGAAAACTACATTCCCTTTCCCTTTCCCCTTCCAAAACATCTCAAGGGAGCAATCTCAGCTCCAGGCTATGCATGAAGAATGGCAGAGAAGCAGTTAACTCAGCAGGTCCTGAAGTCTGCCTGCAATAACCAGTTGAATCATTAAATCTGTACCGATATGCATGTTACATATAGGGGGAGGGGAGGGTTTTGTTTTGTCTGCCTTTTTTTTCTTTTTTTTTCAGTGGCGGCATGTTTGTGACTCATGAATTTTGTTTGGAAGAATTGCTTTCATAATTTAACCTTTGCAAAAGTGGTGACTTGCGGAAAACGGACTCCACAATCTGTAAGATTGTAAAGTAGGTATGTTTATTCAGCGCTGGGCGGCACGGGGGGGTAGTCCCACCAAAATCGTGCGCGCGCCAACGCGGCACTCACTGTAAATATATACAGCTAATTGTTGCATATGGATGATACGCCTATACATATGCATGACCTGTCCCCGCTTTGTATTAAAATGAGTTCCAAGAAGTCATTTCCATAAACCCCTCCCATCCGCGCTTGCGCATTGCCTCTTGGTGGTGGTCGTCGGGGGTCGTGGGGATGAAGGCTGGTGGTTCCTCTTCGTCACCGCTAGTAACCTTTCGTTCTTGCGCAGGCTCAGTTGCTCCTTGGTTCTTGCTCAAGTAGCAGGGTCGGTTTTGGCTGGTTTCTTAGAAGAAGTTCTTATTTCTTATCAGGTACTGTCCTTGTGAAGCACCAATTAATCTACACAGTAGTTGTGCTGGCCTTGTAAAAAGCTACAGCTAATTCATACACAATAGTTCCACTATTATTCCCTTGTCTCAGTGGCTGTGCCTCTTAGTAGTTTTTTATTATAAAAAATTCTCTGTGTCACCCCTAGATAGTCTCAAGCCATAAAAAGAAAGTCATTATTGCTTGTTTTTTGTCAAATGGAAGAAAAAATACCCAATGTGCTATAATAATAATGGCAATAATAAAAGATACTGATGATACTTAGAGATCGGCTGAATAAGGCCGTTGACTGCACTATTTTGTTTGGGGGATTTTCATACCCCTTCTTGATGACACTGTTGGAATGTCATGTATTCTGCCTTCCAGATGAACATGACTTTTAACTTTTGTGTACAATATAGGCTAATAACATCCCATAGCTTTTCAATTGGAAGTTGTTCTTTGATAAACCGACAGTGATATGAGCACTACTGCAAGATCTTATTTTTGGAACAATGGAGAGAGAGTTGGAAATTCTATGATTAGTGACAAATTTTCAGTGACAATCATTGTATATCGCCAGTGCTGAAATCAATAGGAGAATTCAAGAAATAATGCTCTACTCCATGTGTGAAAAGAATATGACCCATCATTAACAACTTCAGGCAAATAAGTGATGACTTAGGGCACTTAACAAAAGTTCGTTTGTCTCTTAGGCTTTTGAAAATGGGGACAGGAATGGTAATTACAAGAGTGAGGAATTTTTTTGAGCACATGGGAGATTTGAGATTGAAATTGCTTGTTGGAGTATTTTATACTGTACTGTTGCATTTAAGATGTACTTTGAAGTTACATCAAGGGCATCCAGAGTGTGCAGATAAGCAGTATCTGTCATGTCCTAACATTAAAAAATGAATCACAGAAATATGCCAGTAGTTAGAACAGATTTTTTAATGTTACCATTATAAACTCAATGAATTAGAGCCACCAAAATTAATAAAGGTCAATAAAGAATGCCACTGAGATCATGAACCTCAGCATAAAAATGAAATACAAATAAACACTCATATTATAGTAACAGCTTTCTAGCCATTCTCTCACATTTTTAATCAGAGTGTGGCCAGTTAACATTCTTTCCTTCTTCTACTATAAATGAAGTCCAATATCCAAAAAGGAGGAATGACAGCTCCAAACATTTTGGCATATCAGTTCTTTCCAGGCGGCTTACTTGCTTCAAAATATTTTACGCAAGGTCTCAAGAGGTGCTAAGTAACCCAGAGAGGCAAAAATCTTGGCAGACACACATATATCAATTTAAAAAGAAGATTGTGTTCTTTTTTCCTTTTTTTCTTTTTTTTTTTGCTTCTTGACATTATGTTTCTATGAGAAGAACTATCAGCCTTTCTGAGTTCTGCAGGGAAAGTAAGATCTTTAGCCTGACAAGAAAGGATAGATTTGTGAACAACCAATAAACTCAATTTAGGACATTTTGGTGACATATACATCAAGTACTTCACATCTACTAACAAAAGGCAGGGTTCCAGGTCAGTATTTTGACTAGATAAATCTCTTCATGTTCTTTCCACCAGTCTCTAAAGAGGGAACATCCTTGTCAGCCAGGTGTCTCCATGTATTTGGGATCTCTTCCCATAGCACTCTATTTCACGCATGCTTTTAAATTCTGCTGTGTAGATCTCAAGCACTACAGATATCCTGTCAATACTTCTGAACGAGTTTTTCTATTTCAGCTCTTCCATTTCAAACCCATAAATTACATCTCACATTATCCTGTTTTTCTCCTACAAGAGGCTGCATAGAAAGCGTATCAAGCCATTAGGTGATTTTCCAAGGTACATTAATCATCTTACCAGGGTGTAAGAATGGGCTCACAAGTGCCAGTATTCAAAGCTGAGTGGTGTGCTTGGAGGTGTCCCAGTGTTCTTGAGGAAGGTCAAATAACATACAATAACGTAAATAAGAATGCTTTTCACTAAACAATTATTCCTGATAATGTTCCATAAAATGAACACAGACATAGATACACTGGGTCTAAAGATGATTTTTTAAATCAGAATGTCAGAAAGAGACATATCAATGTTTACAGCAAATACAAGTGAAATTTCTTTAGATTTATCCTTCAAACACTGGCATTTATAATAAATGGAATTGAAATCACACTCAGGTAGGAGTTTAGGCTCTCTTCAGATTCATGAAGAGAAACCTTAATTAGTTCGCATAAAATTCACAGTATGAAACTTCTGGTGATCACAGTGGTGGGACATTTAAAACTTGTAGACAAATTCCTAGATTCTAAAACTGAAGCCATGTTCCTCCTCTGGGATTTGAACCGCCTTACATCAGCAGACAGCACTCCCCCAGCATGGATGTGCTGGTTTGGCTGGGATAGAGTTAATTTTCTTCATAGTAGCTAGTATGGGGCTTTTGGATTTGTGCTGGAAACAGCATTGATAACACAGGGACGTTTTTGCTATTGCTGAGCAGGGCTTACACAGAGCCAAGGCCTTTTCTGCTCCTCACCCCACCCCACCAGCGAGGAGGCTGGGGGTGCACAAGGAGTTGGGAGGGGACACGGCTGGGACAGCTGACCCCAACTGACCAAAGGGATATCCCATACCATATGACGTCTTGCTCAGCATATAAAGCTGGGGGAAGAAGGAAGAGGGGGAGGTTCGGCGTTTGTCTTCCCAAGTAACCGTTACGCGTGATGGAGCCCTGCTTTCCTGGAGATGGCTGAACACCTGTCTGCCGATGGGAAGTGGTGAATGAATTCCTTGTTTTGCTTTGCTTGTGCGCGCAGCTTTTGCTTTATGTCTGTTTAATAAACTGTCTTTATCCCAACCCACAAGTTTTCTCACTTTTACCTTTTTGATTCTCTCCCCCATCCCACCAGGGGGGAGTGAGGGAGCAGCTGTGTGGTGCTGAGTTGCTGGCTGGGGTTAAACCATGACAGTGGCATATCTGCAGATGATTTCTTTCACTCTCAGTGTGTAAACACCCCAGTGAATGTTAATCAGGCAAGCAGGCATGCAGCATGCACTGGGGTGCACAACAGCAGCTGTGTCAAGGTACTACTCAGCAGTGAGAGAATGCACTTCCTAAGGAAGCTTCTCTGGAGTGGATGCAGGCAGGAACCCAAAGCCATCTCTTTCCTGATTCCCTCTCTGGGTGAAAAAAGACTTCAGATTGTCTGTGTCACTGTGTACACAGAAACTTTCCCACTGTCTGTGGTTAAAATAAGCTGGAATTTAGTTGTGAGTCTCTGTCTGAAGGCATGAGACCTGACAGCTCTGTATATGGAAAGGCAAATTTATCCCTAACCCTCGCATGTCTCTGAAGTTGTTCTCCTCTGGCCAGAAATTTCTTTAATATAGGACCCAGTGCAAGTTCTGCACAAAGAAACAGCCATTCAGTTCTTTGTCTTCAGGCATATTACAATTTTTTTTTTTTTAAGGTCTCATCCATCAAAACACAGACAATCGTAGACGTGACTATCTTGGCAAGTCTATCTGATCATTACAAAATGGGAGTGGTAGATGATGACAGCTGTGTATTTCAGAGGAAAGGACAGGAATTTTAGCTCTCATTTGATTCTTCACTTTTACTGGCCATTTCAAATGGTAGGAAGATTGCAATGTCTTCATTCCCAGAACAATATCAATTCTGTAAAACCTCAAATTTCACAGTATTACTTCTGAATCCAGATATCATTCCCAGTCACTATACAAAGGATATTAATGCTGGGATTAAACTACAGAATGACACCAGCCAAATTAATTTTCTCCCCTTCCATCTCTTGTATCTTGTCTGTAGTATGAATGGAAATTAATTACCTATGGAGGGGGAATGGCTGTGAGAAATACTGAAGCAATTAATTATTGTTGATTTTATTCTTCTTGGCCAAGATATTTTTATTTTCTTAAGACTTAATTAAAGCATAGTTTTTAAGTAATGGGATACGGAGAAGCTGAAGTGATATTATGTACAATTGTATAACACTCCCTTTCTCCTGCACATCATCTGGAATGTTTGTTCACATTTTGAAAAGAAATTTCACAAAGTTATAACTTGTAGACCATAATATGTAAGTCCTTGAGAAATAGGTGCTGACTGTACTCAGTCACCATTGAAAGATGGAGTATGCTGCAAACACCAAATGCACAAATGTAATAAATAATGGTCGAAATCTCTGGTTGACTTTTAAATAGTAGTCAATAGACACTAGATCTTCAAAGGGTCCTCATGCACTTTCTTTTGTTAACATTGCATATTGAAATTTAAATGCAAAATTTCAATATATCCTTCACAGAACTGTCAGCACATCCAAATAAACTCACCTTATCTCATTTTCTTTTACAGTTGATTTCTTTTTTTATCATGCGCACATCAGCAGTACAGTGTACATACACGTGCCTGTATTTGTACATGCCTGGATTCTTCATGCTGGAGAGAACATCAACATCTCAGTTCTTATCCAAGCGTTATAAAACACTGTCATCAAGCAGCTCTCCACAGCTAGTGGTATTACAGCCCTTGGTTTAATAGCTGACTGATCCTTCAAACCTAGTGAAGCAGAAATCTGTAGTCAAACTTGTCCAAACATGGGGATCAGCATAAACTCTAAGTGTCTCACTTCATAACAGCGCGGAATTTCTATAAAGGGACTGTATCCTCTACAGAAAGAATATGCAAACACTTTCTATTAGTTCTTTTCTCCTAGCAGGAGAGATTCCCAGTTTAGAGCAGTTAATTAATAGCTAATCGCAATCTCTACAGTTGTATATTTTGATGACAATAAACCCTAGCCCTGGAGAAACCTCTGTGGGAGGTATAACAAGACTAGTCCTCACCTCTATCTACCTACACAAGTTAGAAACCCAGAACTGGGGGTATTAACATCTTGTGGTCCCATGCTAATCACTTCTGATTCCACAGAACTTCCCCAGCACTGGTAGGGTGGCTATGATAATTGTTCAGTGTTGTGAACAACCAAGTTTCTGGACAACTCATACTTTTTGAGTTGCTTTCCAATCTTTGTCATCCCTGATTTTGCTAGCAGAAATTTCTTTGCATTACTCTTGCCAGATACAGGTTGTAGCAAGATGCAGACTATTGCAAAGTATCCTTTGCAAGTAAATTAGTATTAATACCCATGGTCCACAGCCAGAAAGCTCAATATCAATTGAGTAAAGCCACATTTTCAAAAAGTCTCATACATTTTTGGACACTGCGCAATATGCTGAAGTCCCCAAACTGCATTTGGAGCTAGCACCACTTATGGATGATTGACATATGTGAAAAACAGGATTGCAATGATAGGTACCAAAAATCAGAAGTTAGTTTCAAAACATCTGCTCAGTAAGACCAACTTTAAGATCAGATAAGAAGTACTTGGAAGAGTTAAAATGCAAGACTAATAGGAGTGCTCATTGCCATGCTTAATGCAACAGAGAGTGCTATTTCCAGTGGTGCTGTTTCCTTTTAGACAAGAATTACTGACAGAGACATTCCAATCTGACAGACAACATTTAATTAGACTATGAAACTCTACTGAAGTCAAAGGCAGACTGACTGTTTATACAAATAACAAAAATATACTGAGTTAATTCTAACAGCAGCAGCAGCATATATCAATATTGGAAAGGAACAAAAAGAATACCCAATAAATAGTTAATTATTTAGATGAAACTTCACTGGTTGGTTTATATACTATGTTTTTTCCTCATTTAAATAATCTGTAGGAATTGACACTGCTTATATAGGTATTTAGTATTTTATCCACATTTTGTGCAACTCTTGTGTTCAGTTTCTGCCTATGTAATTTCAAGCCCCAGTTTGAATTTTGGGGATAAAGTTCAAAATTAATTCCAGTCTAAATTTCAAAGTGTCAGTTAAACTTATATTAAAGTAATAATTTTTGTTTTGAAGAGTTGTAGGATAAACTTTTCTCACCAGCTTCACACATCTTCCCAGATCTCTCTTCACTTGCAGTGTTGTTAAAACGTCGTACTTAGGGTTTGATCTCATTGCCTGAAGATAGAGATCTACTGCTGCAGTATCTAAACATCCACATGAGACTGACAGGTCTGACACAGGACCTCTGGGAGACCTGGGTGCTTTTGGAGCATGAGCTGGAAGTCTTTTCAAATGACACTTGACTACCCTGTTTAAGCAATCAAATTGCACTCTTCTTTGTATAAATAGGGCAGAATAAAAAACTTTCCACATGCATGAAGTCTCAATTCTGAGTTCTTAATTTTGGTTAAACCATGAAGGGTATAGCTTCTGCCTAGGCACTGCTGATAAGACAAATCAGTGAAAGCAAGTCACCATCACCATTATTTAATATTGATGGGCTGATTCATTAAAAATGGACAATTTTTGCTGTTGAAGGCTCCTTTCCCCTGTACCTGTACCATGATTTACCAGATACGAAGTTGTATAGGAGCTGAACCATTTATACCAGAACATATAAATGATGTTACTGCTGCAAATATCTCATTAAGCCATGCTTGTATTCTGATGAACAATAGCTTTTGCAAAATCACATACACAAGCCACTCTGTCAGGATCATGGATAATCCAAGGAATATTCAATAACCGCAGGCAGGAATTTGCTTTATAATTTGCAAACGTGCCCTTGGGGATTCTAGCTATGCCATGCAATGACTCTCTTCAAGAAGGGTCACAAGGCATTTGTGACACTGCACACTGTCCTACTTGTCTCCTTGAACTTAAAAATGAAAGACCTGAAAAAACAAACCAGGTTCAAAGATATACCTGCCACACAGGAACTTTCCCACACTGAAATCTCCCCTCACCCTGGCTCCCACCAGAGCTTGCCTATTGTCATTTTTGGTATTTAAATAAGGTAGCAATAGCATATCAAATATATAGCTTTGAGGACTTTGTGTTTGCAAAGGAAATGCCTGGAAACAGCCTGAATGTTCAGTCCTGAAAAGATGTCCCTACCACTTCAGCAAAAGAGAAAGAAGATCAGCAGCTCTCAGCAGTTCAAGGAGATGTCACCAACACTGCCTAGTTGTTTGATGCTGCTGTTACAAACATGCATTCACCCCTTGGCAATTATTTTTTATTTTCAGGGGAAGCTTCTGTTTAATTTCCTTATTTGATATGTATGGAAGAGCTGCCTAAAGCACTGGGCAGGAACTTATGACATTTCAATAAAAACCTAAGTGCAATCAATAACTAGATATTGAGGTCAGAAAAGTAGCTACTGAGAAAGCTCAGTTAGTTACTGTAGTTTACAGAATGAAACCACTTTTAATTTAAATCCACAGACTCATGATAGATGCTAGTGAAGGGCTATAGGGATGACATTATGTCAAAATGAAAATAAATTGTCAGTATAAATCCAGGGAGACATTGTCACAATATCAGCTTGAAACAAAATGACACCAATGCAAATTTTTTACGAAACAACTTTAAGATGTCAAGACAGTGGTAAATTGATGTCAGCTCAAATCTGCAGGGATACTGTTGTGATTAAAAAAGAAAACCTAAACAAACTCAAAAACATTCCCAAAGTGATAGCTATAATAAGAGGGTCTAATTTTGTCAGTTGAAGTATAAGTTAGTTATAGCAACACAAACGTAAAGATATCATGATTACGATGTCAAACCCCACCCCCCAAACCCAACAAAAAAAGCCTAAAAGGAAATACTGATACAAATGTTATACACCCTTGCTAAACGTTAAATTGTATGTACAGATAGACACTGATATTTCTACAGTTTAGATTGCTTCTATATTTATATACATAATCTCTGATGTTAGCTCAGTTAACTAATAAGAAAACTGGAAGGTTCTTCATACCGTACGAACCTCCTGTAGCTTTTTACTCATGCAAAATGCAACAGAATTTAAGGTGAGTTGAATAGATAAAATAGACAGCAGGAGCAGAGCCTGCCTCTTCCAAAGTCTCTCATTATCAGGCTTTGCTGAATCTCCTTGTCATCGATTCACATGCCTTGTAGTTCAGTATCTTGGTAAATCTGAGCTTAGCCCCACTACTGACCAAGAAGGTTCAGAAACACAAATGGATATATTTTGAAAGTATTATAGGGTTTTCTAGAAGTGTTTTGAAGAACTGTTTTTGAGCGGTGGGATGTTGGGGGCAGTTGTGAGAACACTTAATGCCTGGCGTCTCCTGAAGTCATTTACATTCAGGCAAAAGTGGGCGGAAAAATCTGCCATGTGAAAACGACATTTGCAAATGTGTAAATGACTGCACAGCACTTGAAGCAGTCAGCAACCGGGGACCCTGCTCAGCATTGTGATTCTGCCATGTGCAGCATTAACCTTTACCATGTTCTGCTTTTCTTGCATACAATAACAGCAGATCCTTGTCAGGGGGTGGTTACACAAGACAATACATACGCTTCTAGGCACACAGTCCCGGATCAAAAATACATGGCATGTAACACTGACCTTATCTATACTCATTCCCCATTCTAAATTGATTTGAAACACTTTAAGATGTACATCTGCCTCTGAAGACTTTTTGGCATAAATCCTGCATTGTTTGGCCTGGCTATTTTGAGAGAGAAACTATTACGCTATTAGGACCGAAGTGGATCAGGTTCTTACTGCCTGGAGATCTGAAAAACCGCAGGCTCTCTCTTTATGACCAATGTCAGCTTAGCTGAAATTAAGTATGTTCTGCAATCCACCTTTGGATGTATGTTTAGTTGTACAAACCTAAAGAAATAACAACAACCACAGGGCATTAATAATAATTACACCTTTGAAATCATTCATTCCTGAGTTTGTGTTTAGAAGCTGATTGAAAATATCACAGGGCCAGATTTCAACACCTTCCTTACTGGAGCCTATCTGAAGTGAAACCACTGACGTCAGTGGAATGATTCCAGATTTATAGCTGCCAAGTTATGCACATCTCCATATGTGTCATTTTATGCTAGTTATTTAATGCATTGATTTGCATACGATAAGCAATTTGCATAGAACCAAAATTTGCATAGAATGGGATGGAGCCACACCAACATGCCCAAAGAGGTGAGGAAGGTAAGATATCTGGAAGTTGGGGTGAAGGTGTTAGTGACTGTCTGCAGGTGGGAGATGAGGATCTGTGCCTGATTTTGGATGTTGATGGTTTGAATATTGTCGTGGTTTAACCCCAGCCNTCAATACATCCAAGAGAGACTGTGTCTTTCACCTGCTATCCCTGTGCATAGAAGTTGTGCCTAAAGACAGGGAATGCCTCCTACATTCCCTACCCAGGGCACTGCTAGTGGGAATGGGGAATGGAGGTTGACACGATAGGGAGAGAGGACTAAAGAAGTAGGAGGGATGCTGGCCATATTTTCTGGTGTCAATGAGAACATCACTTGGTGGCTAACTCTTGCAGTGCCAAGTTAAATTTGCAGCCAGATGAAAGCAGGCTGGTGAATACATGTGTGAAATATATAATGAAAAAAACATGGACTTGCTAAGCCCACAGATGTACTCTAGGGTAAATGGAATGAGACTTTAGTTAAGATTGACATGAATCATTGACATAAAGAAAGCTCTCGTTAGGAAGCCTTGGGATCATCAACAAAATCCTAGCTACTCCCTGCTCACAGCACACAAAAGAGGTACTGATCCCTTACAAAAGTTGACCACTTTTTAAAAATTGCAAATCTAGTCTTGAAGAACTACAAGAATTTTACTTGGAAAGTTTACCTTGGAAATTCAGTTTCTATCATTCACATCCTTAGTGTTCCAGGACAAAAGTAATGTTTTCCTACTCAGAAATCTCTCTGAGATTAATTGCCAAGTGGTGTTTTCCATGTATACACATCTACTCAGCACCAGATGGGGTCTTTGAAGGGCCAGCTGGGGAAAAGTGCAACCGCCCCAGCTTGTCTGGCTCCCTGGGTGCCTAATGCTTGTTAGTGCCTACATTTTTAATAAGAAAGTCCTGCTTCTGTGCAAATCTAAACTGCTGGTTCTTAGCAGCTTGGCTTCTCCAGCGCTTCATCAGACCCATCAAGGTAGATACCCTTCTCTTTAAATGTCCTCAGTGGCTTTGAGGACACTTGTCAAGATGCAGAAGGACATTAGGAGAAATTTCTTTACTGCAAGAGTGGTCAGGCCTTGGAACAGGCTGCCCAGGGAAGTGGTGGAGTCACCATCCCTCAAAGTATTTAAAAGACATGTAGATGAGGCGCTTAGGGACATGGTTTAGTGGGCATGGCGGTGTTGGGTTGATGGTTGGACTCGATGATCTTAGAGGTCTTTTCCAACCTTAATGATTCTATGATTCTATGAAATAAAGGCTACAGCCATACTCATTTCAAAGTCCAGTTAAGGTAGTTGATCCATTGTGAGAATTGGAAGAGCAGCCCTGGAAGCATGCTTCAACCTTGACAGATTCAACCCCAGCCACCACGCTCCAAAGTTTTGGTGTTGCTTTCTTTGCTGGCACCCAGGAAAGTTTTCTTTTCCAAACATCCTAATGTCGGGACTTAATCAGAATGCAGAGATGTTGCCTACTTCAAGGGCTTAGTAACCAGATCATTTCTGTTCAGAAAGGTGCGGTGCCTGCAGGACAACCCCCACCAAAAATAAAACCTCACCCGAGAGAGTTATCTTAGTGATAATGTAGGATGCCAGCTCACCTTTCCCCAAAACAAACTATATACATTGTATGAAGGAAAAGGTGGTGTATGTCCTTAAACTTCATCTTCCTTGGGGACAAAGGTGTGTTCCTCACTCATTAGCTAGCAGAAGTTCATTCACTTGCAGTAAAACCAAGGCAAGTAATAGGGGTTTTTGCAGTTTTAACATAGGTTGAGTGTCAGTTTACCAAGAAGCCTAAGTGGCAGAGATACAGTCACAACTGAACGGCTGCAAGTCCCCCGCTCAGGTCAGAGCTGTCTGCCACTCATTTAGCAGGTTGAACTAAATTCAGTAGGCTCCAGATTTTAATTAGACTTGCTAGTCTTTATTAGCAACATTTACTGCCTTCTCTTCATTTCTTTTTTGGCCAACTTTTAGATAATCTGCATTTGTTTTAAAAAAACCCTCACACTATTTTTCTGGCTGAAGGCAGGGCCTTTCAGGTCAAAGCCATTCCAGAAACAGCTAAAGGAGAAAATCCAGTTCTTACGAACTGTGTGCCGGCTCCTACAGCAATATGGGATTATTTATTATTACTATTCATTATGAATAAACTGAGGTTATTTAACTTTATAAACAAAAGTGGAGCTCAGCTGTGGCTTTCAGTAACTGTCATTAGTGAATTGCTACGATGATGGATTTCAAATGGTCAGCTCTGTTTCTCTCACTGAACTCTAGATCAGTTAGTCAGCTTGTTACTGATAATAATTTCTAAGCAAACAAACCTCGAACAAAGCAGAAAGCCCACACACATTTTTTGCATCAAAACCTGTATTTAACTCTAAATGGGTGGTTGGCTGCAGTTTCTGCTCTTTCTCTATTGTTCTGCTTTTCTGTGTTTGTCTCTATCTATCGTGTGCTGTCACATTTATTAAAGTTCTTTTCTTATGAAAATGTTTTCTAATCACAAAATATCTCCTTCTGCTTTAGTAAGTTAAACAAAAGCCACTCACAATACTTCAAGTAGCATAATGGCAATGGTTCTCATAAACCTCTCCCTTTTTGTTGTGGTCATAGTTCTGCTCCAGGGCATCTGAAATACCATTTCAATACTTCTAAAGGTAAATAGAGTTCTGTCAATAAACTGAAAATTGCTGACCTTGTCTTGTTCATCAATTTAGGCATCGAAAAAATTCTGCCTCCTGGGATTAGCAGTGCTTTTTCATCTGAAGAGAAAAATGCTAAGCCTGCCATATTTAATGGCAGGCCTGGGAGGGTTAATGAAAGAATATAAGTGGTATTTCACCTTGACTTGCAGCTGCCCTATAACATTGCCTAAGGGTCCGGCTAAGTGTTAGCTCCATCTAAGAAGTACAAGGCAGGAGTAAAGACCTATAGAGAATTCTTACAGAATATCCTCGTTTGCCCTGGTTGTTGCCCTGGTTGCCTTTTTTTGTGTGTGTGAAATCTGTAACCAATGAAGCCTCAGAGATTTTGTCTTCACTGGTTACAAAAGCTCTGGAAACACGGAAAAAATGAGCAAGAAAGAAATGGACAGTGAATGACTAAATGATCTTCCAGCTTAGCATCTACCAACATTTCAGATTGTGCTTTCTTTATTGATAGCTTCATTTTTATAAGCTAAACATTGATGATTAGCAGTCTAGACTGATAATTAGAAGCTATCCTTTTACACAAAGGCTTGGATTAAAAGCTTTTGTGATTTCGTGGACTCTGGTTTGTGTGAATGTCAATTTGATCCTTTTAGTGTGTTTACGCTAAGTATCAATAAGCTCCTGGGATTCGTGGAAATGCAGTGCTGAACCTCTCAGACACTAAGCAACAGCTGGGGTGTCGCTTCCGTTTGAAAGGCTTTCTTCTCTCCTCGCTAATGGAGGATCAAAAGTCATCTCTTCAATTAAAAACTAAACTCCTGGCTAAAAATAAAGAAAGAATCCCATTCTTTGGCATCTTATATCTAATTAAGGATTTTAGTGGGAAATGTACAGCAGTGCTCACTGATTAATTTATCAAACACAAAATCCCCCTCTCCCCTACCAGTCCAATTAGTCAGGCATTTTATATGGCTGGGAGATTGAAACACTGCTACTTCATGGAAACCAGAGGCTCTTTGCATTTGAAATTGCATGGTAAAGAGACTGGAAAATTTCTCATCTAATGTCTTGCATATTTAGGGCCTGATCCTGTGAATTATTGAAAATCCCTGCTAAAAAATGTATGGCCTACTGAAGGTCCATTCTGGTATGATATTCAATATCCTGAACACACAGGAGCATCAGGGAGAAGCAGAGGATGTTGAATGTCTTGGAAAATAGAGCGTTTACTGTATAAAATGCCCAAAGGGAAGCATAGCTGCTGCTTAAAAGTTCTCAAGCACTGTAGAGTATAATTCACATGTAAGTTGCTGCCTTCTTACCTTGTGCTGAGACCTTTCCACATTTCACAAGCTGGGATTGATCTCTCCTTCCACAAGCCACCTGTCAGAAGCAATGTGGAAATATATTATCAATCATTTGTCATTCCCCTCTAACACAAGGATCATGAATCGTACTCCTGTTTGTCAGCTCATGTCCCTTGACTGTACATCAGTAAGGGTTATTATCATCTCACTTTTCCTCCGCTGAGAGCAGGCGTGTTAGCCACAGCATCCAGACCCTTCCCCTGGTTGCATGAGTGCCTCCCAGAAGTGCACTAAGAAACATAAGTAATATCTTTCATACGCTCTTTATTTGCTTATCCTCCCTCTCAGGGTGGTGTTTGGTGGAATGCTTTGCTTTCAGGTATATTCTTGTTTTGTTGGTTTTTTTTTTTTCCATGTAGTTCAGATATTTGATGATTTTGTTGTTGTTGCTGTTGGCTGCTTTTATTTATTTTGAAGAAATATGTTGTTGCACTTTTGTTATGGAAGGTAAGATTAAGGGAACATGCTCGGTATTTTAAACAGGTTTGAACAGCTCTGGAGCATGGTGATGCTCAATAGACCTAGCCTCGACTAAAGAGGGAGTGGGAAACTGCACAGTTCTGAGCAGACCAGCTGGGAGATGCCATGGCCACACACAGACGGATGGATGAGGTCATACCCACACAGCTTGGAGTGCGAGCATTAGCATGTTTACATCAGGAGCATCCTCTTCAAGCAAACCTCCTCCTTCTTTCCACTTAGTGCCCTTTGGTTTGCATTGTGCAGGGGTCTCAGAGGGCACGAGCTGGGTTTCTTCCAAATGAAACTAAATTGGAAGACGTGTGTCCTGGCCCTGAGGGCCCTCGCAGGACATGCTGGCCCTGACCTGCCCCACCTGGTGCCTCTCACGTCCCTGCCCGTGGGCGCAGAGACCCCATTTCAGTCCAGCTGGAGGCTGTCAGCCTGTGCCCCTGTCCCGATCCAATATCAGGGGAGGTTTCGATGTGAACCCAAGAGCGAGATTAAGATGCAAACGGGGTCAAATGCCATATGTCTTAAACAACTTTTATTATCAAAAGTAAAAGTTAGTAGTGATACTGTATGTCCTAAACAAATTCTATTATCAAAATAAAAGTTAGTAGCTATAGGATAGATTAGAATAAAGATAGAAATCAAGCAAGCATTCGGGATAGAGTTGCAAGAATAGTCACCACCATGGATCCGCAATGTCTCAGAGTCCAAGTCTTTTAGTGCTTCAGTAGCAAGCAGTCGCTCCGGGGTCCGTGGTGGGCCATCTCGCTGGGGTTGGCAGTGGTCAATCAACACGGGGGTCATCTTGTCAGTCCCCTTTATTCCTCTTCGAGGGCTGCAGTTTCCATGGCAATGGTACGTTGCCACATTCCTAGACAAGGAGTCTTGCTCAGAGCGCATCCCCTGCAAACCAGAGGCTTCAGCGGCCTTGCAGCTGCTCTTATCTTTGAGGCAGATGTTTTATAGTTCTTAGGTAAGCACACAAATGTTTTATAGTTCAGTTTCTCCCACTTGGCAGCGGCTCTTCTTAGATAAGCAATCCCTGAGACAAATGCCAGGACTCACTGACAAATGTTTCCGTTCCTCACAGCCCCATGGCCCTGCCCCGCCATCTCGGGCTGCCTCTGGCCTGATTTCCCCTCACCAGGCCTGACCCTGACACCCTGTAGTACTTAACCTTGGCTAAGGGATGAGGACTTCCACACTGCCCTTCCTCATCAGGACAGGGGGAGAAAATATGATGAGAAAGCTGATGGTTCAAGATACAAAGAGATCACTCACCCACAACTCCCACGGGCAAAACAGACCCTACAGAAAGGCAAAATAAAACACCTTCCCTCCACCCTCTTTCCCCCAGTCCCACCTCCACCCCCCCACTCCCGACCCCTCTCCCCACGAGGGGCGCAGGGGGTGGGGATGGGGGTTGCGGTCGGTCCCCCCCAGCCCCTCTCGGCCGCTCCTCCCTCCTCCCCCGGCTCCCCGCTCCAGCGCGGGCCCTGCCCCGGGCTGCAGCCCTTCAGGGACAACCTGCTCCCGCCGGGGCTCTCCACGGCCGCAGCTCCCGCAGGAAAGATCCCCCTGCTGCGGCCTGGGGCCCTCCCCGGGCTGCAGGGCGGGTCTCTGCTCCAGCGGGGTCTCTCCAGGGCTGCCGGGGATCCCTGCTCCGGGCCTGCAGCACCTCCTGCCCTCCTCCTCCTCCGGCCTCGGGCTCCCTCTGCTGCTGCTCCCTCCGGGGCTTCCTCCTCCTCTGCCTGGGCCACCCTTGGCCCTTTCGGAAACCTGTTTTCCCCCCGGCGCCCCAGCTTGGCTGAGGGGCTCAGCTGTGTCCTGCGGTGGGAAGTACTTTGAAGAATTTACTGGCAGGGGGTACAAGAAGTATACAGGAGAGATTAGCAAGGAAGAGAAGATTATTATGTTTCTGGAGGAGGAGGTCACTGAAGAACAAGAAGAGTGAGGCCTTATGAGGATAGGAAGAATAGATTCTATGTTTACATTGGCAATTTTGTGAGCTTCACTACTTGCCCAGCCAGTTATGGTAGGACGCCCACAGCATGATTAAAAAGTGCTAGATAACCATGCTGGGGCAAAACTGGAAGTCATGTTGACACCACTCTTCCCCCTGCCCCTGCAACACTTTGTCTTCTATCAACTAGCGCTAAGGACATGGTTTTGGGAGCTGTACAGCCCTTCCTTTTGTAGGTCACTCCTCTGACTGTCCTCTGTCCTTTGTTTTCCATCCCCATGAATAAACGGTTGATAGCGCCTATCTGATCTCCAAGAAAAACAGAAGAGCAGAATAGTACAGTCAGGCACATTTAGTCTAAATACATCTAAAAGTAGGATAAGTTAAGAAAGGCTTCTCGTCTCCATACCACTGTGGTACTAGTAAAGCAGACCCATAACTAATATGTAGATATATTCAGGTTGGAATCTGGGTCCTATTTAACTGTGTTTCATCTTTGTCTGCTGGAATTTAAGCTTTAAAGTTCTGGGGACCATGGAAGGGAGAAGCGTAAGGATAACTCATATTTCAGCAGCATCTGGGAGACTAAAAGTACCTGTAGTCTGCTCCCACAGCAACAGGAATGAACTGTCAACAAAAATATTCTGCCTGGACGGGTAACAAATGAGAAAAGAGGATCTGTTATCCTGGGCATGGCAAATCTCTGCATTTTCTATTCTTTTTTGTACATCCTGATGTACAGGTGAGTTGCTTTGGTTAATGCCTTCAGTGCAGAAATAACTTTGGCCTGGGGAAACCACTGAAGGGTACTCTTTCTTGCCTCTGTACATAGGGCAAACATGCCTCATTTTCAATGAAAGTCGTACCTGAACATGGAAGAAAGTCTTCATGTTAATAGTTCTCACAGATTAATTTCTTTGTACAGTAGGAAAGTGATCTTGAAGAGTAGAAATAACTATCCAGACATAAAAGGAGAAATTTTACACCCAAGAAATATGCCACTTCGCCAACTAAAGAGCAAGACTGGTTCATCTGGAGTTTTTATGCAGTCCACACTCTTCAGAACTGTCCACAGTTTTGGAGATTTCTATTTGCAGTGAGAGTGCCTGACACTTCATCTGAATATTTTCAGGAAACGCTGAGTGTTACAAAGCACGTACATGCCTCCTTACTTCCAAAGGCCAAACAAGTGTGACTGCAAATCCTATCCAGCAAGCAAAAAGGTGAAGAGCCACACTGTAAGAGACATTAATTCATGATGGAGAATACGCTGATGTCTATGAGGCAGATTGGTGTTTTTGCGGTGTGAGGAAAAGATAAGCATATTGACATTGCCTCTTTTGAAGTATCCATCCACTCTGCCATGGCCTCCTCCCTTCTGCTTTATTCCTATTGATTATCTCTGCACTAAAGTTCAGCTGACCATTTATATTTCAAGTGAGAAGAAGGGAGAACTAGAGATTTAAAACCATTTGAGCACCTCGTGCTAGAGTCAATGCTTGAATGTCATCAGCAGTTGTCAAGTCTGAGGCAATGAAATTCCTGAGAGTGGTTCATAATGATTCAATTTATCAGCATTTCAAGCAGAAACATGCAAGTCTGATACTCCAGTCCAGGGGCTATATGCAAAACCAAAAGAGTGTGTCTATATGTTACCAGTAAAACGTAAAAAAAGTACGTGATAACACAGAGGTAGCTGTACAAGTTTAACTGACTGTATTACATGATAAATTGGGGTTGCAGAGACAGAGGCTACTGAAGCATCTCCTTTCTGTGAGAACTTTCATTATCTGTTGTGTTATTCCCTCTACAAAATATACACTTTTGTATAGCAATGCTGTGCACATCGGTATAGATGCTCTGTGAATCATATGTAAAAGTATACATGCTCTTTTACATTCATCTTTATGTATATAACCTATGCTCTGTTTTTGTGTGTTTTACGCTTTAAGAGGTCTTCAATAAAATCTGCAGTCAACTTCTGCAGGTTTTTGTGATCCTATTTTCTTATTCATTAGAAATGCTGGAAGATCTGCCCAGGCAGGAGGAGAAATCAAATTACCAGCAGACAGTACAGGGTACAGACTATTCACCATTATTCAGTTCTGCCATCTCTCCTGTTGCCTGCTTTGTCTTTCCAGACCATGTACCTGCTGCTCTTTGTGTTGTACCTATGCTAAATCTGGGGTAGTTTTTTTTTTTTTTTTGTTCAGTACGCCTGGTGATAGATTGGCGACCCAAGACGCTCTCACAGTGCAAACACATGGTGAAGTGTTGTTAAAAGCATAAAGCAAACGGGATTACAGGAAGGATATTTTACTTTCTTATCTCCTTGTGTAAGGTCAGATTTTAGGTGATGCACATATGAACAGCAGGTAGAAAAATCCTAAAAAATAAGACAGTCCTAAATTTTTCATAAGTGCTGATGTCCTAGTTTCCGCTACTTATGAACTACTATCTAGGTTTGATGAGTTTTTTCATTAGACTGTGTCTACAGGCAGTTTTAAACCTGTGATCTGAGAAACCTGGTGTTTTGATGGACTACTCTTAAACAGCGTTCATGAAAGGTGACTAAAAGAAGTCAACTTATCGTTTACAAGTTTAAAGTCACTTTAAAGGATCTATGTTTTCTCCAGTGGAAAGCATAGCTGTTTCCTGAAACAGAAGTAGTCTAAAAATTACCAATTAGGAAAACTGAGAGGGTGAACTGGAAACTAATCATATAGACCATGTCCAGTCAAAACTTACATATTGAACCCTGTTTGGAGTGCCTGTATACTGAAGTGAAGATAAATAAACATGGACTGTACATATGTGAAAAATAGTATTTCATCTCCATTGGATTTTAATGTTTGTTTATCTATGGGAATCTTTTATATCGTTTAATGTAATGTGCTTCTCTGTAGTACCTTTTTAATAAAAGATTCAATATGCTGCTCCCAATCTAGATTATTCAAATAACTGATTAATAAAGCTGCACAAAAAAGTAGGAACAGATTTTCTTTTACTGTGGTAGGATGACTTTTTTAGTGTAGAACCTTTATGCAGCTTCCACTTTCCTTTCCATACGCTACTTTCTCTTTAATGATTTATTTAAAATGCTCAAATTAAAAATAAATTTAACCCAAAACACTCATAAAGGTTGAATCCTTCTACAGCTATGGAGTTTATTCTAGAGCAATTTCACAGGGCAATTTCATTAAAGTGCTGTTTTATTAGCTGTTCTGGCTGATTTTTCAGGACGTGGGAGAATAAAACTATTTTGAAATCATACTAAACAGAGATCTGGAAAGAATGGTCCATGAGGAGAGACTAAGTGAACGGGTACTGCTTTGTCTATATAGGACTGAGGGGAAGCATAATAACAATGTTAAAATATGGAAAGAGAAAGGATGGGATTAGAAATACTGGGCTTGAAGTGCTGGAGGAAAAAAAATATGTCAGACATAAGGAAAAAATTCATCAATGTTCAAAGGATACAGAATTACTATAAAATAAATGTTTAACCTATAAGTAAAAAAAAAAAGTCCATAAATAGTCCATAAATATTAAGATTCTATTTCAATTTGACACATGTTCAATAACATTATCTGCCATTGTCTTTAAGTGAAGCAGGGCATAATAAACAAAAAGGGACAGAATTTAGTCTCTGAAATGGCTNTAGCACCCAATTCTGAGAAATACTAAGACACAATGTCATCTTTCATTGAATTCTCCCAAACTGGATGCTTAAATAAGGCTTTACCTCTTCGCTTATTTTTCTTTGAAACTCACTGTTAAAAATTCCAGAACTGGATGTTGCCAAGAGCTTCTACCACAGAAATCAATAATCTTAGAAAATAGATATTCCCATATATTACATCTAGTTATTTTTTACTTGCTGTCATGAATAGTATAACATCTTCTCTTTGTACTGCAATAATTAAGGTGGAGGNTGTCAGACATAAGGAAAAAATTCATCAATGTTCAAAGGATACAGAATTACTATAAAATAAATGTTTAACCTATAAGTAAAAAAAAAAGTCCATAAATAGTCCATAAATATTAAGATTCTATTTCAATTTGACACATGTTCAATAACATTATCTGCCATTGTCTTTAAGTGAAGCAGGGCATAATAAACAAAAAGGGACAGAATTTAGTCTCTGAAATGGCTAAAAGTACATCTTTATTCTCTATGGAGATGCAACGGAGCAAAAGGAAGAGCTTAAAAAAAGTAGGGTTCAAGCCACAAGGAAAAGAATTCCAGAGTTTTAGAATCATAGAATCATAGNGTGACACTTCCATTAAAAAGATCATATAACTCAGTGGGAAAAAACTAAATGTTCCAGCTGGGCTGAAGTTCAGCTTTGGACGTATCTGCTTAGAAGAGAACGTTTCCATCAGATTCAGATTTTAAACTGAGTTGTGTCTAAATAAAAGTTGTAGAAATATGTTTTTAGGCACTAAAATATTTGTCATATGCTATCAAGTGAAGAGCATTCTGAGACAGGAGATCTGTCCAGCATAGCTCTTGGCATGGCAATTACTCAGTATGGGCCATACTTCTCAGGCTTGGATAGAAATTCTTCTCCTGAACCAGATGAACAGTTCCACAGTGAAATAACTGGGAATAAAGCATTTTAATTGAGGTGGTGACTCAGTTCTCAATACATTTGAGCCTTTAATGGCTGACAAAATGCAGGTGGTATTTGAAAAGAAGATCCTACACAGTTCTCCATTTATGCCCTGGTGTTCCCAAAATTCCCTTTCTCCTCCTCCCTTCAGACTCAAGGCAGGCCATGTCTTCCTCAGAGACACTACAACAATTTCTTCCCTGGTAATGCTTAGCCTATTTCCCTCTCTTCCTGGCTTCTCCTCCCTCAGTATCTCTCTGCTAGAAGGCTGAAGAGTAGGACATAGCAAAAGACTATTTTTAAGGAGCAGCATGACACTCCGGTAGCTCAAGAGCAGAAAACAGAGAAATCCTACAGCCATCCCAGACCATCACAGCAAAAGCATCCTGTATGTGTGGAGAGGAGAGACAGTCTGAGCCCCAATTGCCCAGGAAGTTTTCTTCTACAGTCATCTCTTAATGGGATTATTAGGAGTGGAAAACCAAAATGCAATCAGAATGGATCCTGATACATTCATGAGAAAGAATAAATGATACGGCACTTGGGATAATAAGGCCAGGTTCCAGTGACCCCATCACACCCTTCCTCAAGAAGGATGTAATTTGGATCTTACTCTGTCCTAAGGATCAGTTTGGGTAGAACCGTGAGCGTATGTGATTTGTGACTTAAGGACTAAGACTACACTATGGTAGTGGTATGAGGCTCACAAGAGCACAAGTTGTTCTGTTATCCTCGATTTTCATCTTTTAGCAGACTACTTGTTATACATTATTTACTTGAAAAGCAAAGCAGCCAGAAAGTTTCTTTAATGAGCACAATAGATTCTGATCTGTGTTCACTCCTCATTTATTTCAAATCCATGTTCCAAAGTCAGTGGTGAGTGCAAGTGGGGGAAGAAAGGGAGGAGGCATAAGGGTTAGCTAAAAGAAACCAAACCGCAAAGATAACAGAGGCCAATAACACATATGACAAATTTACACAAAGGAAAGCAAGATTAGAAATGATGTGAGAGGATCTAATGTAGTCAAATTAAGGCAATCCAGAACAATGGCTGGCACTTTAAGTCTCATTCTGTCTTCATTTGTATAGGAGTTGGATAGGATATCAGGCAGGGCAGAGTCTGGCCATTCACTAAGCACTCTGTACTATACAGTGCAACTGCTTTAGTGTAGCCTGGTCCTGGTTCTGATGGCAGGTACAAATGTATGTAACATGTAAATCTAAAATACTTTCTGAATGCAAGCTGGAGTCTAAAATACCTTGTCTGGATTTTGCATGATTTTGTCCTGTTAAATTTTACAAAATTTGTATAGAAATAGCCTCTTCACATCATGACTTTTAATTTAAATCGTTATTATCAGTGCAACTGTAGGAAAACTTTTCTTCATGATACAGAAACTCAGATGTTCCTTTATAGCTGTCTCACAACAATCTAAAATTTTCCTTCCCAGCTCAGGATAAAATTAACCCTAACGGATATGGATATCTTGTTTGGATCACAGTTGTTTAGTTGTTTGTTTTTTTTTTTCTTTTGACATCTTTCTTTGCACGTTGCCCCTCTGATAGTTCTCCCTGAATACTTATCCAGTCACGGTATATTGTCAAGCTTCTCAGTTAAAAGCGCAGAAGCAGAGATTAAATGTCACTTGTTCTGTTTGCACACTTCTCAGTTTTCCTCAACGCACATCGTGATAGGACCTAAGCTGCATGCATTGTGAATGAGATCACTAGGGGAGACTGGCAGGAGGGTGTTTGTGGCAGGTGGAGCTCATAGCTCCTGCTGCAGCAGAGACCTCTGCACACCCCTGGAACACAGCCCTGGGCAGCATCTTGTGGAAAGAGGGATGTCCCAGTTACACTCTTACCATCTGTGCTGGTTTTGGCTGGAGTAGAGCTAATTTTCTTCACAGTAGCTAGTATGGGGCCATGTTTAGGATTTGTGCTGAAAACAGTGTTGATAACGCAGGGATGGTTTCGTTACTGCTGAGCAGGGCTTACATACAGTCAAGGCCTTTTCTGCTCCTCACCCCACCCCACCAGCGAGGAGGCTGGGGGGGCACAAGGAGTTGTGAGGGGACACGGCTGGGACAGCTGACCCCAACTGACCAAAGTCATACCATATGACATCATGCTCAGCATATAAAGCTGGGGGAAGAAGGAAGAGGGGACATTTGGAGTGATGGTGTTTGTCTTCCCAAGTAACTGTTACACGTGATGGAGCCCTGCTGTCCTGGAGATGGCTGAACACTTGCCTGCCGATGGGAAGTAGTGAATGAATTCCTGGTTTTGCTTTGCTTGTGTGCGCGGCTTTTGCTTTACCTATTAAACTGTCTTTATCTCAACCCACGAGTTTTCTCACTTTTACCCTTCCAATTCTCTCCCCCATCCCACCAGGGGGGAGTGAATGAGCGGCTGCGTGGTGCTGAGTTGCTGGCTGGGGTTAAACCACAACGCCATCAGAGGCAGAAACTTTTCCTGCTTTTCTTTTGTGGCATTTGAACAGCAAGAAAATCCTTTTGATGCTACAGAGTTAACATGATAACCAAGCTGAGGAAACGCATGTCCTCTCCTACTAATGTGATAGGGGCCTGGATCTTCTCCTGCAGCTTTTCCTGCATCTCGGAAGTTAACGGAACCTTTAGGCAGCTCTGGCCAAAATGAGGCCCAGGAGCTCCACATTTTAAATCAGTTGCTGTGAAATAGTAAATGTGTTGGCAGCCTAGGGAACAGATACGCATGCTTCTGCCTCCCTCGCCCGCACTAATGTTTGTTATTATATAGACACTCCTCACAGCTTTTAGCTCCAGCTAGAGCTCTCATTAATCACCACCTGGGAACACCATACACAGAGCAGGCGTATATGAGCCTTTGTGAGGAAAGTGGAGGGGAGGACGGCTGTGTGTCGTGTGGGGGTGTGAGTGATGATTTTGGGGTGCAGAGTGAGAGACTGAAGTAAGGAAGAAGTAGAGCGTGTAGGAAGGAGGAAAAGAACACCGCAAAAGCTGTCTAGGGAGATAGAGAGAATGAGAAAACACAAAGGGGAAAAAAAAAGACAACCCTATTTCAAACAAATTGGGCAAAGGGGGAAAGAGCGTACTATCAACAATAGCCCATTTAGACTGCCCTTGTGCCACCATTACTGTCAAATTCTAAAAGACAAAATTGCAATTAGGCCAAGACTCTTTGCCTGCAGCAAAGATGAGGCCAGGAGGAACCCTCCCCCCAGTTTCTGGTATAGTTCTTCCCTCCCTGCAAAGACTTTCATCTAGAGCTCATTATGAACAATTTTCTTTTTGGTCTTAATTTGTGCTAAGAATAGCACAGAAGGTATCCCAAGGCAGGCATCTCTCCCATTTCCTGCAAGGTTTTACTCTGATCTCTGCTAATTGGTGGACTGCTAAAAAGGTTATTATTATTTATTATGTTTATTATAGTCATGCCTAACAGCCAACGAACCATAGGATTTTCTTATGTTAAGCACTCTACAAATACATAGTGGTAGAAGGTCCTTGCCCTAAAGAACTTATAGTCCAAACAGAGACATGGGTGAGGCTAAGAGTTTAGTGCACGGAGAGTGAAGAGAGTGCTGGCAGCACACAGCATATGGCAATAGCTCCATGTTTTTATTTCACTGACATGATGAGAGGCATAACTGCAGAAAAGAAATCTTGAAGTATGGAGAGAAAAAAATAAGATGCATGGTGTGATGTCAAGGAGCTCTAAGAGCACAAGACAGGCCCATTGAGAGCTACGGATATGTTTCTGAAATTCAATAGTCCCCTGGCTTGGAGGGTTCTGCATCCCATTGCTTAGTGTCCCTTAATGGTGCTTCTCTGCAGATTTTTATTTTCTTCTTTTCTTTTCTTTCCCCTGGGGTGCATGGCAGGGCAAAAAAGAGCAAAAGACACTATTACGTGGTAAATTAAGACATGGGAAGCTCACCACCAGTTGCTCACAGGGTAGAAGACACAGTCCAGCACCATATTAGGCACAAGATGGTCAACTTCCGTGCTGCAAACGAAAGCCAATACTCTGGCAAAACCATTTTTTCAATGCTCAGTCACTTTGCCACTCTTTTCCAGAGTATATATAGCAATATCACTAGAGCAATGCATAAAGAATGGAAAATTCTCTAGTTCTTTACTGATTTGCAGAAAAAAATATTTTCTTCCTGAAATGTAAGGAATTTGTGTTTTCTCTAACTTGAAAACTCTGGGCTCATATCGTTTCCTTAAGTCAGAGATACTGTCCTTCTACACATTTAAGGCCTTTGACACAGTCCCCTACAACATCCTTCCCTCTAAATTGGAGAGATGTGGATTTCGTGGGTGGACTGATCAGTGGATGAGGAATTGGTTGGATGGATGCATCCAGAGGAAAGTGGTGAATGGCTCAATGTCCAGATGGAGATCGGTGACAAGTGGTGTCCCACTGGGGTCTGTACTGGGACCAGTACTGTTTAATATCTTCATCAATGACATGACATAGACAGTGGGATCGAGTGCACCCTCAGCAATTTGCAGAGGACACCAAGCTGAGTGGTGCAGGTGGCACACCTGAGGGACGGGATGCCATCCAGAGGGACCTGGACAAGCTCAAGAAGTGGGCCCATGTGAACTTCATGAGGTTCAACAAGGCCAAGTGCAAGGTCCTGCACCTGGGTCAGAGCAACCCCTGGTATCACTACAGGCTGGGGGATGAAGGGATTGAGAGAAGCCCTGCCGAGAAGGACTTGGCGGTACTGGTGGATGAAAAGCTGGACGTGAGNCTTCCATCCATGCTTGGAAGGTTCACCTACAAGGGTTTAGGGAGGTGGGTACCACTAAACTATGATATAGAACCACATGTGTAATTGTGGACAGAAAGGCTACATATCCACCAATAAAGCAAGGGCCTGTTTTTTGATTGGGAGGACAGATAATGTGGCACAGCTCACATCTGTCTGGATAACGTCTTTTCCCCTTCTCCTTTCAAACAGGGTGACATTATCTACACTGAGTAACAAGAAGAGTCCCTGACCAATGCTATTCCCAAAACGAGTTGGGAAAAAGTGCTAGCTGGCACAGGAATACTACGACATTAAAAAGTGTGGAATAGCATGGACCAGCTCTGTTTTCATATCTTGGCCATGTATAGTCTATAGTATAGACAAAACTGAAAGAAGCAATACTGTAAACCTGTCATAATGAAGCCAGGCAATCTCTTTTCAGTGTAGGGCTTTTACTTCAGATCCTCTCTGGTGACTGTGCCTTGACAGAGTAGTATTAATTTTTTTTTTTTTAATGTGATAAATTTGTCACTTATTTTAGATTCTCATCTTTGAGGCCTTTCTCTGAACCAGGGCATGCAAAATGAATGGCCTTTGCTGAGAAGAATAGCTGCAGAATCTGGAGCTGGAACACTTTGATCATAGATCCTTTGCCTTTTCTTCTATTTCAATCCAGTTGACAAAATCAGTCTAAACTATTTCTGTGCTTAAAGCTGCTCAGATGCTTGCTGGATCAGTATGCAAGTCAAATTCTTTGACTACAGGGAATGTCAGACTAGTGTGACATGTTGTGTTTCCTTTTAGGTAAAGCTGGCAGTATCTAGTGGTTTGGTGACTGTGGCTGTTCCTCTCTGATTCGTTCAGCAGATGGTTTCGATATGCTGGAGCTCAGTCCTTTGCTTTGAAATACATAATCCTTGGCTAATTTTATGATGCAGAGAGACACTGTGGGACACAAAGTTATATACCTTTTATCACAAGTGGCATTACACATTTGGTGGTATAGTGCCAATTATGCATTTCAGCATGTCTTCAAAAATCGGTATGTTACAAAGTTTTAATTTGAAGGGAAAACTTAAAGATGAGTTATTACTCTTACTTTCAGATCTGTTTCTATGTTGAATGTTCCATACCACTTGAGTAATGAGATTTCTGCATGTATATCATGATTTTCTTTTGAGCTTCACTGTCTAATTTCATTGATCATTAAGATTACTTATACAGAGCAGTGCTTTTTTATAATTAGGGATCATCTTCAGTTAGCCTTTGGGCCACCCTTATCAGTGTGATATCTTAAAGATAGTATATTTTCTTATGCTTTTCAGCATTCTAAAACCTACATGGTTTGCAGCTAAGTCCACTTGTCAGATTTTCACCATCTATTTTCAGGAATCAAATATTGCCGTTCTGTTGTCTTCTGAGGTGGAAGAGCAGACACAAATTCTGCAAAGTAGATTTAAGATCTGGCTTTCTGTACGTACAGTCTTTAATGCACACACTTTCCAGCATCTTTAATAGTGTGTTAAAATGGCAAAGAAAGTTTTACAGGGAAGAGAAATTGTTGGTTTGTGCTGCTGAATAATTCTTCAGCTCTTAAAATGAAAATGTAGATATGGAAATGAAAGAGAGAAGAAAACAATGTAGGAGATACAGAAACTCAGTCGTGACTAGGAACTACGAGCCAATTATTGCACTGTAGTTTGGAAAACAGAGTAGGATTGTTCTATACAATGCTTATTTCTAGCCTGACAAGGAAAATGCACAATTGCTTTTATCACAAAGTTGTGAGGTACATGTGAATCACTTGTAATAGGATTGCCTAAGTAAGGGAATTATATTTGTTTAATGCTTATGAACTTATCAAGACCCATAATTAAAAGTCAGGAGGGAGAGTGCCAGTGAGATGTTTATTAGGGAAATGGTAGAAGTGAAAGATCTTTGCATTTTTTCAGGTAGGATCGTTAGTTTCATCTTTTATTGTAGATGCCTGTAAGAAGCCTGTAACAGTACAAATCTAACTGATAGTTCCTGCTTTTATTTGGCTTTTATTTGTGTTAATTATTTGTGTTATAACAACATTTGAAGTCATGGGCAGAACCTCACTAAGGTAGATAACTCTCATTCAGGGAGTGGTTCTTCCTGCTCTGAAGAGCGTATTGTCTGCTGAGACAAAATGAACACGAAGGACTGGCACAGAAGTTGTGGAATAGTTCCTATTTTGTAGAGGGGAGGCCCACACTCATTAAATAATATCCTAAAAAACATACAAGAAGTCTGGGAAAACACCTGTGTATTAAACCAAGTTCAGAGTGCAGTCATTGCCCTGTTTCTACCGTATGCTGGCCTCCAGGTACTCTTGGGCTCAAATGAGATGGTTCCTTCCAAAGCTCGGCTCTGATATGTCAGGTGGGCAAGGCATAGCGCTCATCAACTCAGTAAAAATATGTTTGGGCTCCCTTCCTGGCAACGGTAAAGAGAAATTCACTTATAAGTTAATTGACTTATAAACACCTACGTAACTATGTGAAAGTTAGGTAACTTAAAAATAAGTAAAGTACAACTAAAAGGAGAAACTAACAAAAAATATCTCTTGGTGGTTTTGGTAGTAGACCCCAAAAGAAGGCTTCCAGTACAACATATGGAAAAAAAGCAAGTACATGGCTCTCATATATTGCCTTCACCTAATATTGTAAATAGGACATACAGGAATACAGATGCAACTAGAGATGGATTTTGCTAGCAGTGACAGATATGGGAAGATAATGGTAAAAATGTTGGGGGAAAAATAATGCTTAAAAGAGAGGACACATTTATAATTTTTGTGCCCCAAAGTAAGAATATATAGGGAAAGTATTTGCCATTTAGATATAAGCATTTATCTTTCATAATATTTTATTTTAGTACCTCTATGTGAGTAAATAATCTTATTGTGACAGAATGAGAAATATTCATCCACTGCTAAATCCAATAAAATAATATTTTATTTTCTCCCAGCCCTTTATAGGCAAACTTGCTAAAATTTAGTGCAAGCTTTGTGTAAGTGAGAACTTCAGAATTTAGCTTATTTCAGAGACAAATTCATTTAGTAACATGTTCATTTGGGCTTTCACCCTCTAACCAGATAGTTTGCTCCTCTACATATGAAATATATCAAATTAATTGGATTTGTGTGGGAGCATGGTACAAACATTCTGAAATTCTGTATCTCATTATTTGTCACCCCTAACTTTTGCTTTATAGCTGATTTAGGTATGTGCATGGGTATGACGGGACCTGAAAGAAGACAGAGCTTTGAGATAGACTGAGAGCACAGCACAAACACCAAACAGGCTCTCCATCATCACAGATGAAATCACAAGAAAGAAGTAGCTTTGAAAGTGGAATTTTAAAATGAGCTTTCAAATCAAAGATCTGTTGGGTAAAATGCAGTAGAATAAAGGGGTTTGCCATCAGGTTCCCCTCCTTCCTCAAAGGGTCTTTTCAGGTCTGCTTCTTTCTTACAGTGTTGGGCTCAGTCCAGTGATTTTCAGTACCTTTCTGGGCTGTAACAAACACTACATGAGTAGGATGCATTTGGTTTATGGAAAAGTCTCTTTTTACTTGTTCTGTAGAAGTTTACCAGTCTCTGTGCTGCAGGTTTGCTGTTGTCCTGCTCCTGCTCTGCACTCCATCTACTTCGCTCAGGTTGCTCTCAGGAAAGGCACAAATTCCCCTGAATCCAGAGTGTACCACATCATGCAAGGAATGTCTGCCAGTTAGGGTAGGCAAGCAGCTTTCCTTCCTACACCCCTTTTTGACAGAACAGAACATACAGTAAAACAGAGCAGACTGCAAGCAAAGAGATTAAACAGTTGTACAATCCATCACCAAATCCTTCCTTAATACTGTCTCCCTCATCTGACCTCTTTGAATTCCCTGCTACTGTTTCTTATATTTGTTTGGTTTGCTGGAAATAAGATTTTGAGTTCTTCTGAGCTCAGACTTTATTTTGTTGAGAGTCTGAACAACTCCTCACATAATGGAGCCCAATTTTTTTTCACCCCCTTGGCCACTAGCAGAATACAGAATATACATTATAATGTCAATAAGCCTGGGCGGAATACTTTTGTTCCTTTAATAGTCCTTCCTTCTCATTCCTGCTTTGTGTTTCAGAGAGGTGCTTGGTAATAGCTTTAAGTAGATTGTGTTGCATGTATGTTAAGAGTGCTAACAGAGGGGAGATAAAACAATTCTTGTTGAAAAAGTGGCCACTGTGCTCATGGGTCAATGTGCAATGTTCATTTACTGTAATTTCAATTTCCAGTAAGCTGTCCAATACATCTCTGTTTCAGTGCCTATTATATCTGTGTCATCATCTACCCTCAAACTAATAAGAGTAATTTCATTAGTCTGGACATTCGAAAAAGCAAAACTTTTGTCTGAAATGAATAACTCCCTCAGATTAATCAAAGGTAATTATATTAGGAGAAGTTATGTCTTCTTGTATCCTGAGTCATAAAATGAAATTCTCATTAAAATTGTATTACATTCATTACCCATGTATACCCAGGTTCCCAGAGATATACATTATATAAGAATCTCCATTTCAATATTGCTTGCGAAACTCATTTTGATTCAGTCCAAGGTTTCAGCGTAAGAGTGTTCAGTCTGAAGAAACCATGCAATTCCTACGCATGCAACTTAGATTGTTCTGCTGTCAATAAAAAATGCTGCATTCAGCTTAGCAAAGGCCATAATGTTCACTTTGACCGCTTGTAAACTGTAACTGATTTCTGACTACAACTATCAACTGCTGTTTCAGGAGGATAATTAAGTTGCCATTGCACTTCTCTTTAGAGGTGGTGTGGTTTAACCCAGCAGTCAGCTAAACACCACACAGTCTTTTGCTTACTCGCCCCACCTCCAGTGGGATGGGGGAGAGAATCAGGAAAAAAAAAAAAGTAAAATTCATGGGTTGAGATAAAGACAGTTTAATAGGACAGAAAAGTAAGGGAAAATAACAACAACAACAACAACAACAACAATAATAATAGTAATAATAATAATGATAAAATAATTTACAAGACAAGTGATGCACAATGCAATTGCTCACCACCTGCTGACCGATGCCCATCCGATCCCCGAGCAGCGGTCCCGTCCCTGCCCCCGGGCCAACCCTGAGCATGACATCATATGGTATGGAATATCCCTTTGGCCAGTTGGGGTCAGCTGTCCTGGCTGTGCTCCCTCCCATCTTCTCACTGGCAGGGCATGAGAAGCTGAAAAGTCCTTGATTATATAAGCACCACTTTGCAACAACCTAAACATCCGTGTGTTATCAACGTTCTTCCCATACTAAATCCAAGCCACAGCACTATACCAGCTACTAGGAAGAAAATTAACTCTATCCCAGCTGAAACCAGGACAAGAAGATAACCTAAAATCACTGAATTTTGTGTTACATGGTGCTTTTTGTGCTATGAGGCAGTACGGCAAGTTGGGTAGAACCCTAAGTTAAAACTCATGTGACAAGTACTATCTTTTGCATTTGGTGTGACAGCGCTCCCATTCTGCCCTCTAACTTCTATCATTTTTTTCTATTGAGCTTTGAGCAGCGACTTGCTCCTTCCATGTGTCTATATAGTGCCTAGCACAATGCAGACCTGACCTTGGTTGGGACACTGCAGTACTGTGAACAAGAAAAATATTAATTAACTGCTATGTCCCAGCCAAAACATTTGCCCTTCAAAGGTGCATGAGGATTTTGCTCTTCCTCTTGGTTGCAATAAGGACTGCCAACTATGTAATTTTGAAAAGCGCTAGAGAAATATAAAGTGTTAGCTTTTTCCAAGGCAAGATAACTGCTAGCAAGGTTGCTCTGAGTAAGAGACAAGGTTGTCTCATGCTTTTTTGAGGCCTATAATATATTAATTACTTGGACAATGAAAGAAATCTCAAGGAGGGATATTCTTCTTTTAACTTTGCTCACCATCATGAAGTCACTTAATGATGTGCTTTTCTACCTTATCTCAGAAAATTCCTTAGCTGCCGCTTTCTTTTGACTCACTTGTGCTCCTGCAAATTGCCCCTGAAGTTCACTTTGCTATTCAAAATACCATAATAAAGGATACAGTCCATGGGAGTTGTCTGAATGGGGATGGTATGGAAATAAGTAGTAAAAATGAAGTTGCGGTTTGGAAAGCTCATCTGTTTCTTAAAATCGTACTATTTGTTGATTGAGGAGTCCCATTATCACACTGCACTGCTGCCTTTCTGCCACTAGCTCCAGTATGAAGTAGATCAAAGAATCAAAGTGTTGCGTATGTCGCTAATCTGAAAAATACCAGATTAAAAAAAGGCAAAAACCCAAAAACCAAAGCAACGTTTTTGAAAACACCAGAACCTGGTATTAAGCAGAATCTGTAGTGCTTTATGGAAAACGAAGCTGTTCTTTTTGTCTCCACTCTTTCCTTTTTGACCAGGTTTACTGCTTGGATCATAACTGGACACACTCTGCATCCTTCATGAGCGGCAGCTCTGGCTCTGGAGCTCTGGTGTTGGTGAATTAGATGAGACAGTTTACTTGGTAGTCCTGGTCCGAGGGTTTACCAAGGCAAAGGAGCCGTCAGAAATGCTCCTTACACAGTAAAGTAGGTGGGATTGAAAACGTTTCACCAGCCTGGAGGCATTTCATGAATAGCAAACTAAAGGAAGACAACCCAAAACCAAACAAGAACAAGCCAATGTGTTCCTATGTAACCAAAAGTAAGGCAGTCATTTTCTTGTAACAATTTTTGGTGGGTTTTACTTACATATGCAGCAAAACATGTAAGTAGAGCTAACTCAGAGCTAGGAGGCAAAGAATGGAAGACAAGGCCATGTTGGGTACCTGACTGCATCATGGCCGTGTCAGCAATAGTACTTGCACTTCCAAGGTGAGGTAGCAGAAGTACTATTGGTGGGATGTAGTTAAAGGTAATTGTCTGTATGCTTCTAATTTGGAGAAGATGTGACCCATTTCTCTGAAATGCAATGAGGGAATATAGTCGTGCTTTAGAATCATAGAATCATAGAATCATAACGTTTGGAAAAGACCTCTAAGATCCTTGAGTCCAACCGTCAACCCAACCCCCCCATGCCCACTAAACCATGTCCCTAAGAGCCTCATCTACACGTCTTTTAAATACCTCCAGGGCTGGTGACTCCACCACTTCCCTGGGCAGCCTGTTCCAAGGCCTGACCACTCTTTCAGTAAAGAAATTTCTCCTAATGTCCAATCTAAACCTCTCTTGGCGCAACTTGAGGCCATTTCCTTTCAAGTTACCACCATGCCAGGATGCAGGGCCCTATGCACAAATGAAAGAAGACAAGAAATAAAGCACATTTACTGTAAAACTAATTCCTTTCTTGGCACGTTACTGCACAGAGTAACTTTTAGAGAAGAGAGATCTATGAATGACAGCTACTTTTGTGCTCTGTCAATGGGATCCTGTTGTCATAGGGGTCTTCAAATGCAGTAGAAACATTTCGTTTTAACTACTCAGCACAGCACAAGACACTTGCAAAAAAATTCTTGACAAGAGCACAGGATAGGAACAATCTTGTAAGGAGCTCCTGAGGAGCAGAGGTGGCAGCACATCCATGACCAGCCTGTCAGCTATAATATACTGTGCAGGGAAACCTTCCAGGATGCGTCTCATGACGACAGGCACAGACTACGAAATACCCAAACCTGCAACCTGCAGCTACAAAGAGCTAGGGCTGCAAAGGCAGAGACTGTGTCATGAGGACATGAGCCAGTCACACGAGCAAGTGTGTATTGCTGTACTGGCCACCCAGGTTGTGAGTTATACAACAGAGCTGTGCGAGGGGCAGGGTTTTGCTCTTCTGTAACAGCATGAGACATGCCGATGATGAGTCTGGTTACACCTCTCTCATTTACACCCTCCTTCTTTGTGATGACCTTGAGATGCTTTCTCTCAACGCCTCATGCGTTGGAACATGTTCCAAGCAAATTCTCTAGAATCTGGAAAAACTAGCTCATGCAAATTATGGCTTGATGTCAACTGGGCTTATTTTTATTCATAAGGAGGCTCGGGGAAGGTGTTGTCAAAAAAGGTGTGGACAGAAGGGTCTTTTCTACAGATCTGAGAAACTAAAAGTGTGATAGAAATAGATTAAAAGGGAGATGACAAAACTGGGCAGAAGTCAGCATTGTTCCCAGCAGCCCTCTGTGAAACACTAGGTGGCAACCACAACAAGTCACGGGATAATGAAATGGGCATCTTCCTCCTTTATAAAGTCGCTCCAGTGTATCAGGACCTTGTGGGAACTACCTCTGTTGTTCTCAACTTCTCATTTGTTCCCCAAAGCATGTCAAGAAGGGTTTTTTAATTTCTTTAACTCACTTCTACCAGTTGAGAACAGATTAATCCTACTTAAGAGAGTAACTTCAGCTGTGTAACAGAGAAGCTGAACTTGCCTAAGTTCATCTCTGCTGTGAAAACTACGGGTGCTTTTATATATATATTTTGTTCTATTCTGATCTACTCTAATTTAATATTTGTATTTAACCAAAGCAGGAAAGTATCTCATAAGGTTCCTTTAAAGGAGGTTAGCATTTCTACTGACGCAGACTGATTTTTTATGATTTACTCCAAGACCCATACATCAACTTTGAGAGAACGTGGCCCTGATGTGGCCCAGTTCAATTTTCAACCACAAGATCATTTTACACTAAAGCAAACAATAGCCATCTGACATATCTGAGTCTGTGATCTTTCACTTCTTTTCCCTAGCTTACACCTAGAATACATTTCTGAAAACTGCTTTAACCATTTTTTAAAGCTCATAAAGCCGTGACTTTTTTTCTCATTTAGTTTGGCAGTGCTTGTTCTTCTAAGGAAACTTTTGCATGAATGCAAGAACTGAGTAAAATTTGTAATTAAGAAAGGACTCTTCCAGCAACTTTATGTGCTGGATAAAATAATTTCCCAGTAATAAAAGCTTTATTTGCTATCTGTAGCATGATTTAATCATAAGTTACTAAAAGGACGCTGTTATCCAGACAGCCTTATTCTCAAATATCTAGTCTGTAATGCTAAGAACTTTTCAGGCTTTGTAACCTTATAAATAAATGCATGTTATTACATATGAATTAGTTATTGTTAAGTCTTTTTATAGCCTAATCATCAGTTTGGCATATACACTCCTTTCATTTCATTGGATCACAGGCAATTATTTTTTTCTAAAACGCATTTCATTTTCAGAAACTTTGTCTTGTTGACAATTCCATGCTTCTGCCTAAATCAGGATATTTTTCTCTGATAGAGCATTACGATAATTATTAACAGTAGCAGTAACTGTTAATTGTAACAATAATTATTATTTTCTTGCTTAATTGCCAGGAAACCAGAAATCTCTAGAATGAGCAATTTACCCAAACACAACTTTGGATTAGTGGCAGAATACATTCAAGAGCAAGATCATTAAAAAAAGATGTTTCTTTACTGTTTTCTATGCTGGAATAAAAGTATGGGTTTCTATCTTCCTATCTGAAATAACTGAGGCATTTTATAAATCAAGTATTGTCCTTATCCTAATTTTTTGTCACCTTTTAATTATCTTGAAATCATTTATTATGTTAACCAAAAATGTATTTGCCAGTTTTCCTGATATTTTTAAAAACTCTGTTGTGTAATTGATGCACTTAAGAGTAGTACAGTGCTACTACAGTAGTACACTATGTCCTCAGCCCATCTTCTACTTCAGTCGATGCTGATTCCTCACCACAAGTGGCTGCAGTAGCACATTCAGTGATCTGACCAGCTCCTGACATTCACAGTTTGTTCTTTCGTGCTCTCCCCAGCAGTGAGTGAAATGCCTCGTTTGAGAAGCCCCTCTTTGTTGGTTTTAATATACGTGTTTCTATGTGTTTATGTTAGCGAAGGCTTGGACATTGCAGCTCTAGCAAAAGCTGGTGAGGTTTGTGATGGTCCTCCCTCAAGTTCATTGTCTCTGGGCAGTCGTTTAGGCAGGAAGCTAATCCCATCTAACTGAGTACTGCTGGGCTGTCTTTGGTGCTGTCCCCAGTTGTGAGCCTGCGGACCAGTTGTGCTCATCCTGCCTGGTGCAGTGGAATATGAGCTTGACCAAGTGCCCCCAGTCACGCGTCCATCCTGACAAGCCGGTTGGCATCCTTTTGTGACATTAGCCAACATGCTGGAAAATGTCAACAACAGTGGGTCTGGGGGTGAGCCTGAGCCCTGTCTCAGCATTACAATACAGATTAAATCCTCTCAAATCAATGCTCAGAACCCAAAGGTGATTTGGTTTGGTAAGGTGTTAATATAGAGAGGAGAGTAGCCTTGACATTGTCAGTGGGGGAAAGGATTAAACTGATAAAGTTCTCATAGTATCAACCATCCAGGCCTCAGTGGCACAGGCCATCTTGAGCACTTTGCCTTTTGCAAGGCTGTGGATGATTTGTTGCCCACCCCTCTCATATTGATCGGCATCGATCTCATCTCATGTTGGTTGGGGCCATCTGTTTCTGTCCTATGCCTAGGTGGTGGCTCTGGCTATCGTGCAGGTGTTAAGTGTCTGTCGTGTGGGACCTGAATTATCCCTAGGCCATTTATCTTCCATTTTAATTTTTAATAGCAACAGATAGTTCTCTGCCATACTGTATGAGAGTAATGCTCTTGCTTGATTTTATTTTGTTACTTTTTTTGTTGTTGGTTTTTACCTTTGTTCCAATAATGAGGTTATTTAAAATATTTTTCTTCTGTTCTGTCTTGTTAATTTGTATGTATTTGTATATAATTTGACATCTTTATGTTTAGTGACACTAATTAGACCATAAGACCTAAGAAATTACTAGAAAACAAATTCTAGACAGAGGTTTCTTTCTCCTATTTCAGGGGCTAAAGCATTCTGGTGAGGCTGAGCTGTGGAAGGTAAGAACAATTTGAAAACGTTGCAACAGTTTGCCTTAACCAAGATCTTTCCATGACTCCTACTAAATCACTGTAGTTGCATCAGGGCTGAATTCAGACCTTTATGTGGGTTTGAGAATAGTTTGTGTCATGGAAAAACAAAATGCAGGAGTTTATGAAGTCACTTCCTACGGGACACAAGGTGTGACGTTTGTGGTGACAATATGATTTCCTCTGCTTACATAGTAGTGGCTGCTTGTTGCAAATACCTGTGCAGTTAAATAATTTTGCCATTGGGTTCTCATGTGTTTCAGCACATATGATCTGTGTAGCAGCGTAAACTTTGGATGATACTGCTCTCAGTCTTGCTTAACAGGGTTGACTAGCTACATTCCTCCAGTGAGCCGCATCTGATCAATCCTGATGTCCAAGGACCCAAGGCAGAACCTGAGATTTCAGAGCATAGGGTGAGCCAGGCTGCTTCCAGGTCTACACCATTCACTCATTAACAAAGTGACAGATTATATAGGATCTTTCATGTGCCAGCAGCAGATAACTGAAGAAATGAAATGGGAACAATGTGACATGGTATCCTTTTCCAAATGTAGAGTTTTGATGAAGTCAGTATCACAACTCATGTGACTAAAGAACAGTAAGAAAAAGATTAATAGAAGCAAGATCTAGATCACAGGCCGTTACAATGGCTCCAGTCATCCAATTAAGAAATTCAGCTCTTGAAATGGATTTGGTTTTGTATGCCAGCCACATGGTTTTTTGATTGAAACACCCACAGTGCAGAAAACTCTTGTGAGGAGCATGTGGATGCACAGCTGTTTTGGAAATGGCTGTAAATAAACAGGTCTTAATTCTTTCTACCTGTAAATTTGCAAAGAGGTCAGAGCTGCAGTGAAAATTAATGGGACCACAAGTAAAATACTTGAAATTAATAAGAGTGGGAGTCCCTTTTCTTAAGCTGTAGAGGAAAAAGTCTTAGAAAGTTAGCAGTCAATATATTCTTTCACTGTGCTGAGTAAACAGGAAAAAGAAAATGTAATTTGCTCACAGGCTATTTCATTGTAGAAAAAATTGTGGAAAGGGTATATTTTTATTAACTTATAAATATATGTGCATATATAGGACAATTTAAAGACTGGATTTCAAATACTGATGAATGTGCAAATGCCATGTATATATTATAATGAAATGAATACACTTTGGAGAGGATGAAAAGTTAACTAACACATTTCCAACAGTTGCAGTCCAACTTTTAATATAAATACAGCACTAATGAGGACAGACATTAGATAGTTTTCAGTGCGGAAGGTGTCAAGGTGCAAATGTTAGAGGGACCATCTTTAAGGACAGAAGTGTTTTTTACCCAGACCCATATTTATGCCCTGTGCTGACATTTCTGCAAAGTCCTGGAGATAACATACAGTTAGAAATGCCAGTCTCCAGATGTTGCTGGAAAGCAATGTCCTTTCAACCTATCTTCATTTTACGTGGCTATTGCTGATCCATGGAAGGTTTTTAGAAAGCTCCATAGTATCCTGGGTCATCAGTATTCCTTGTCTCCTGAAAGTCATGTGCACCATCTAAGGCTTTGACAAGCTAATGATGAACATTAAGCTGTGTTCACAACATTCCTGCACAGGCGTTTCACTGCGGGGTATGCAGAAAAGTATGGTCTAGTGCATAGACTGAACAAGTAAGACATGGGGCTGTCCTTGAGCAAAATAAAGTCTAACAGTAAAGAACGCAATTCTGACTCATCTGGTGGAGTTGGCCGAAAGGCTGAAAGGGGTTATCAGTGTCGGTCGATAGTTCCTCGTTAGTAGTGCTGTAGCTGCCAGCTACCTTATCCAGCTGTAATACGCTGCACAAAACTCCTGTGCCTTCACCAGTGGACTCCTTGTATGAAATCCCAGAGCTACTGAATTCTGAATTTCAGCTCTAAGTGTAGGGCTGTGAAGAGGGCAGGAGGGTCAAATCTTTTGATGCAAAGTATTGCAGCACCTGACTTTCAGGGATCTGGCCAGCCAAAGGAACATTCAGCATCCAGGTGAAGGATATTAGGAGCACAACACATTGCCTGGGAAGACTCAGACCCCTACTGGGAGAAGGAGGAGGCATTGCTGTCTGCTTTACTCACCAAATAGCTCAATAGCTGGGGCAGTCAACTAGCTAAAGTGAGATTTGGTTCTCCTTGAAGGGGTTTGGAGCCACATTCCCCATTACGCAAAGTAGTCAGCTACTCAGGTCAATTAAATTGTATGTACAACACGAAACAGGGTGACTTTAGGGCAGGGCTGGACAGGAGATCATAGATCAGAACTTGAGAGAAGAATGGCATTCCTATGGAGGGATAAATGTTACTGTCTTCCTCCCTACCTGCTGCTGAAGCATCTTAACTTTTTTTACTTGAGGGCATGATCTGAGTATAGTGAACCTAGACATCCCTTCTTCTTTCTATTTTTCAAAACCACTGTCCCAGTTTCCTCCCCCATTAAATATGAATAACTTGATTAGGAAAGATGGCAAGGATGAGGAGAGCAGCTTGTTATCCTCTTCCCCACCAGCGATTCTTGATACCAGCTGCCACTGTGACATTGACACAGTGGGATCAAATATGATGAACCACAAGGTGCCACTTTAACTGTCACTTCAAATTCCTGGAGTCTTCATACATTTAGTCATGTTTATTTATAAGATACATTTCCTGTTTCTATATTGGCACTGATTTTAAACTGCCTGCAACTAAGCATTGCCTGTCAGAATGCGTCTCTCTTTTCCTAACTATGTATCATGGTGAATATCATATTCATAACCCAGAAGATGATTCTTTCCAGTCTGTGGAACCAAACATCTATTGTAGTCTCATTTACTCTCCAGTGCAATCAACAGCCCCATCTTTTTTTCTTTTTCAATCTAGCAGATATTCCTTCATGTTGCTGTGAGCTAATTTCCAGATTTCCTTTAGTGATTTTCAAATCACCTGGCCATCTGTTTCAAATTTAAGCATCCCAAGATGCAGTCAATCTAAATATGTAGGGTATGTGGTAAATTATGTTCAGAGCTACCCTTTAAATTATCTGTGTTGTTGTTTTTTTTTTTTTTTTATATTAACTATTCCATATGTAGGGCTATAATTGACTTTAAAACCTGTAACCACTTTAATATCTGGAAGAAAAAACTCAGTGTTGAAAATAATGTAGATGAGGGCAACAAACAAATCAATGCCTGAAGTAGACTCACAGACAGAGCAAGTCCAGAGGGATCAATTAATAGTACCTCACTCAGAATGGGTGAGATTGGTAACTGTGATATTCCAGCTGGAGCTGTGTCATACAGGGGGTGATACACAACAAACCATTTCCATTTTCCATGTGCAGTAGATCAGTTCAAAAGAAGGAATAAACCTTAACTTGGTGTTTGTGAGTAGGTAGCTTCTGTTAGGCATATTATATATGAATTAGAATCTGTGTTGAGCCTAGACCAGATGATCTTATGTCACTTCCAGAACTTCCTGTCTAGGACATTGTAGGTCTAGGACGCTGAGGTCTTCAGTGATCAGAAGTCGTTATTTTCTAATGAATATTGAGTTCTTCATGCAAAGTGCATAAGTTCAGCTTCGTTTTAAACGAACAAGTTTTGGCAGAACAGAAGTCAGAACAGGTACTTTTTCTGCCACAGAAGTGCAATGCATGGATTGACTGAGCCACAGAAAGTAGGAGAAACAGGTAGAAACTTTTCACTGCAGAAGAAAGTACTGTAAGAAAAATTGTTCTGTCTCAACAAACTTCTGTGAGGAGAATGAAGACACCAGTCTCCAGAGCAGTTAATCTGGGGCCTTGCACAAAACCTAAAATTTACTTTGTCAAGCTAAAAGAGAACATCAGACTTATGTGAGGCTATCGTTAAGTGTCTCTTGGCTGCAGAGCAAACTTATCTAATGAGCATTCAGACCGAAGCAACATAATTTCAAAAACATTTATTGTTTTCTGTGAAGGCAGAGCTCTGCTGAACATAACTGTTTGTGTGCAGGACTGATGAATAAGAACTGCACTTATGGATCCAGGGGGACACAAAAAGTGCCAAGTCAGCAGAGAAAGACCTGCTGAGAGCATTTGCTCTGTAACCACCATTAAGAAAATACAGCTGCATGAGGTGCCAATCCAAAACAGAAATAGCTGCTTCTAACAGTTTATATGATGCTTTTAAAATGAACTGAAGTTTGTCTTCTAATGAAATGTTTTTGATGGGTCCTGATTTTCAGTTTTTTATATTCTTTCTGGAAAACATGTCTGTCTTGATTCCACTCTAACCTAATTTTTCATCTTTTTCTTTTTTTTCCTGTTCAAATAACATGCAAAAAAGGCACTATTCATATTTCCTACTTTTCTGTCTTTGTCCACTGCAGGGCTTGGTATCCTTGCCATATTGACTGGTAGTACCAGTGCCCTGTCTAATACAAGTCTTGCTATATAGAGAGAATATAACCATATTCTCCCATAACACCGAATATTTGGCTTGTCAGCATCAGGATAGATGTGCCATAGGCACAGAATCTGTGAGGGAAAACAGGAGCGGAGCATCCTGCTGTGTGGGAATGGGATGAAAGGAACAGGTACCTCTTCCTGGCACTATCACAGCCCAAAGAGTAAGCACGGACTATAATCCCGACCCCACTGCAAGTTTACATAAAACTCCCATGTGTTTTAACAGGAACTTAAGTTTCTGTGTTAAGAAGTTGTCTGAGGGTCAGACAATACTTAGAAAAAGTATTAGTCAGCCAGCGTCAATCACAAAGAGACTTTTTAGTCTTCTTCATATTTACCTGCATTTCATATGATTTGCTACAAGTATATGCATTAGCACCTTTTACTCATGAAAAACCTCCTCACAATGTCGGAGGAAGGTTTGGTATAATTCATAACAATGGTTAGGATTAAGTGAGTAGTGTAGACCTAAAATCCATAGTGCTCTGCCTACTAATTTCTGTAAGGTGAAAGTGTGGGATGTATTTTATTTTTCCATGGCTCTTTAATATATGTACTGGCATTATAGTAAAATGATTCCTATCAATAGCACAACAAGATGCAAGACAAACATGTTAAAACTTCACCATTGAATGAGCTGTGGTATTTTCCCCAGTTTAATTTGTTATTATGCTGCAGTTCCCTCAGCCTGGTCTCTATGGACTTGTATACAACACACTGGGTTCCCCTGCCTTAACATATCCTTGATGTCCTCATTCCCTCTTCAGAGCTCTGTCAGGTCCTTTCAGCATTCACCTGCTGCTCTCTGGGCAAAAGTTAACGTGTGCTGGAGTTGATTCCCAGTAATACATGTGCAAATTGGCTACCTTATACACAAAAACTGGTTAGTCGAGACGGACCAAATAGGAAGGAGAGCTATTAGCTTGCCCTGAATCTTCTCCCTCAGTGTGGTGCTGACCGAACCTTCTCTTTCTTATGGATTCAAGAAGAATGGGTGTTCATGCAAAAAATGGAATATCTTTGTAACTGGGCTCCTTTGGCAAGAAAGGTTGGAATTGCCTACTAGATTCAGAAGTTTTTGCGAGTAGAGGAGAAGGAGTCATTAGTCAGACAGGTGGACAGACAGAGAGACAGATGGAGAAACTGTGATCCTTGGGCAACCAAGTGAAAATTTTACATTGGTTTTATTTTTTATAAAAAATTCTTCAGCAAGAATTGCACTTCCTGATGCTTTTCATTTGTTAATAATAATACCAGCCAGCAAGTCATTCCAGGGTTTCATGGATGGATGGACATCTCAATACACTCTGCATGAGCTGAATGAAGCAGAACAGAAATGGGCAAAAACAGGGTTATTATCTTTGTTATTTAATATTCATAATAGAGTGATACTCAGAGACTCTAACCAAGTTTGTACTGCAGTAGCTTTTCAGCTTAGTCCTTTTTCAACAAATTTAAGCTCTGAAGTCCTGATCCAAGTGTCTAAACAAGACTCTGAAAAGTCTGTGATTTAAAGAAAGTTTAAGGCAAGAAATGAAGATTAAATCAAGTACACAGCTTTCAGCCAGTTTCAGTTTCCGTTTGAGGCTTTCCAGGTACAAGGACACAGGCAAACCATCACATCCATTAACATGATTTTGACATTGGTGGGAGGCCACTGACAGTAAGTTTGAAACCACTCTTCCAAAGATCTTAGAAAGGAGCAGAAGGAGACGAATATGTAGGAAATATTTTTGGGAATTCTCCTGTTCTCTAAAGCAAGAGAAGAGAGAAGGTGGCACATTGTGGGAGTTGGCTCTGTGCCAGAGGAGAATGGTTCTGTTCTGTAGGCATCAAGTATCTGCTTTGGGTAGCTGCATCTCAGCCCTGGATGTGCCTGTGTCTGGGATGCCAAGTTAGTTTTAACAGCTAAAACTGCTTTATATATCTGGCAAATATGTGGACAAATCCACACAAACTGGGAATGTAAGGAGCATAATCTGAGTTTTCCTATTATTCAGGAACTTACATAAAGGAAAACAAGCTTGTGCGTGTCACTGAAGAGCAAGTCCAAGCCAGCAACCTTTGTTCCTTTTTCTCTGATCCCATTGCTTGAAGACCTCTTCCAAGCCCATCAAACTCATGGCCCCTAGAGCACAGATTTTTAAGGTATTTCTGCATTAGACATCTTTCTAATTACAGCTGCTTGACCATATTCATGCTGCCTCATAAATTTTAGAAGTAGCATATTCTTTATTCTGACCTATTTCTGAAGACATTTCTGTTCTGAAAACAGTTTTAGGTTTGAGTTACAGTTTAGTAAGAAAACCAACAACTTCAAAACAATGTTTTGTTTATATTCAGTCCTTTCTTCATGAGATTCACGTGTGCTTATTTAGCTTTCATTTCTTGTAGACTCAGTTTCAAAGAACAATGATAGCTTCATATTTAGAATGAATTCAAAAAGATGATGGAGGGGTGGGAAAAGAGATCTGGGCTGGGGAGAAGAGTTCTGCCTTCCTTGCTTTTTAACTCAGTAAATTGAAAAACTTCTATTGTTTTTGTCATCTTTCAAAAGAAACTGGAGCTTCTGAGTTTATATTTCAGTGAAGGACTAAACAATACTGCATTCATGCTTAAAAAAGTTTCTACTGTACTTATTACTTTTTATTTTCCCATAGGGGATCAGATAAAATACTTGGTGCTGGCATTCCTTGTGTGTATCCTCCCCTCTGTTTTGAAAGTTTACCATTCCGTTTTGATGTTTCATAACACTTTAAGCACACATAGACCTTTCTTTCTAGACTGGACTCCTTTCTAGACAGTAGGCTCCATAGGCAAGAGCTGCTTCATATGAGAAGTTGTTTTGGGAAATGTTTAGGGACACACACAACTGCCAAAGTGACATGTTCTGGTCTTAATTCTATTGTTTTCTAGATATTCTCCATAAGTTTAGACATCTTTTTTGCACTCATGTTTGCTTCATAAAATTTGACAGCCAGGATAGACTAGGCTAGAATACAGTTGCTAAGATTAAAGTATCTACTATCAATCTGTATTAGAAAATAAATGGTATTATTTTCAGATATTCTGACCTTCGGCAGGTTTTGTTAATTTTGCTCTTTCTTGTAAAATTTAGCTTGAAGTGTAAGCACATTGCTGGCTACTCGCCCAATTACCTATGGTTATGCTAACAGTGTTTTCTGTCCTTGGGCTGGAGTATACCTTTGGCATGGATGAAGGAGTTTTCCTCAGTAACAGTGTTAGAGGAGTTCCAGAATCCCCTACTATGAATATGCATTTATTTCCACCAGCACGTCTTCCATCACAGTAAGGCCAAATGAGCTGATTCTCCAATATCCATTAAAAGAGTAGTCCTTTTGGCCACTATTTTTATAGGCAGTTCTAAAACCTTTACAACTCTGACTACTAGAAATTGAAATACCAACAAAAATATTCTCAGAAATTAAAAACAGAAATTAGTTTTTTTAAGACCTGCTTTCATGCCCAGTTTTTATTTTATGACAAGAATGTTTTTATTTTATCTATGAAACTAGTTTTGATAGTGTGTCAGCTTTTGAAGTTGTACTAAAATATTTTCATTTGCATTCATTTAAAAATAGGAACTTTTAAATTTAAGAAAAAAATTGTGCTAGAATAAAAATAGAAGTTGACTTTCTTCAGAAAGTCATATTTATCATTAGACAGCGTGTAAGGGAAAAATAAGCCATTAACTATTCTTAAATACACATCTGCAGAAATGCAAATATCAGATTTTTTATTTCTGTATTTATCAGTTTGTAGCTGTAACTATCCAATGTTCATATAAAGACTAAGATGTCAGTATCTGTTGGACTGTGTATTTAAACATTGCAGTATGTAGCACACCAAACTTAAATCATTCCCTAGAAGTGCAAGAGGGATTTAAAGAACAGGGAAAAGGGAATGCATGGGGTCAAATAACTTACCCTCAGGCACACAAGAAGTCTATGTCACAGCTCTCAATCGAGCCCGGTTCTGCATGCCAATCGTGTCCTTCACTCATAGCACTTTGAGTCTGCATTTATACCAGCCATTACACATTCAAATAAATGCAGTATGAGGTCCTATATATATATTTGATTCTCACATTGCATATTCGGAGAAACACAGGTTTATTATTAATGTTGATAATGCGATATTAAGCTGTCACAGGGGATTGCGATAAGCAGCATCAGGGCAAGCCTATTGCTAGCATCCACAGTGGAATTTCTGCCAAGGAAATGTAATGAGGAAGATTGGGGAAAAAAAGAAAAGAAGCAACAAGCACATGGTAGTGTGAGGGTTGTGTGGGCTGGGAACACTATCTTGGGAGATCAACAGTTCTGCTTGTAGAGATGCGAGGTTTAGCCTGTCATTTATTTTTTTGGTAGATTTCCTTTCGAAATGAATATCATGCTCATTATAGGTGCCAAACTGACAGCCCTTAAGATTGAAGTTCCCTCTTACAAATTCAGGTGTAGCAAGCAGCAGTGACAGAAGCTTTTTCACACATGCCTGTCAATAAGTCTCCACCTTGGCCAGGCAAGGATGAAAAAATAGTTAAAATTCATTTTTACTCTCTGTACTTTGCCTGGTAGCAAGGGAACTTTTACTGAAACTTGTGTGGTTTCTACTTAGATTTTGGAAATGAATTGGGACCAACGTATTTGTCTTGGATCACTAACAAGCCCTAAAGAGAAGTAACATCTCATTGCTCATCAGTAACATCTCATTGCTTTCCTTTGGACATTAGGAAAAAATTCTTTACTGAAAGAGTGGTCAGACCTTGGAACAGGCTGCCCAGGGAAGTGGTGGAGTCCCCATCCCTGGAGGTATTTAAAAGACATGTAGATGAGGTGCTTAGGGACATGGTTTAGTGGGCATGGGGGTGTTGGGTTGACGGTCGGACTCGATGACCTTAGAGGTCTTTTCCAACCGTAATGATTCTATGATTCTATGATTCTATGATTCTATATCTCATCTTCTTATTGATAAGTGACCTCATCTTTAACACCAACCATGTATCACCATCATTTACTAGGTAGTAATTAATTTCCTAAGAGTCTTAAATGCCTCATAAGGAAGCATCTTCCAGAAAAAGCTGAATGAAACAAACTTACTGTAGGCTCAAATACATTCCAGTATCCATAGTCCACATAGCTTTGTTTTGCCATCCCCTAATGATCTTTTTGTACTTGCTTCTTCTCAAAATATTGCCTTCCAGTCCCCAAATTCCATGAAAGCTGCCTGCTAAACTCCTGCTGGTTTGCCTTTCTGTGGGATAGCTGAATTTTCTAGTTTTCAAGTGTAGTTTGTTTAGTTCATAATTGAAAATAAGATAGGAGAAAACCTCCAGAACTCATCTATTTCATTCCTCTGCTCTGTGGAAGTCTCAGTTCTATCTAGTCTGTTCCTGACGGATATTTGTCCAAGACGTTCTCAAAAGCTTCCAAAGAGTGAAGTGTCTTTATTGCAAGAATGACCTTCCATAAAACACTGTACTATCTAATATAGCCAGTGGACTAGGCAAGACAGGGAACCTTAATGGTGTGAGTGCTATCAAATAATTTCCTGACTAGCCTATGCTGGATTAGTTAAACAGTTCCTCCTGTTTTACTGAAACTGGGATTGTCAGTCCCCTAAGAAAACTATGTCCTAACTTTCAGTTATGTTTTATTGGGCTTTTATCTATATGAGTATCTATACCCTAATTTAAATCTTTACTTGTCCCACAAAGATATGAAGACACAGCAGCATGTGAAGATAAGAGGCTGAGATTAGACATTGGTTAGACTCAGGAAAGAAGCAGGAATGAGGATGGTGATGATCTTTTTAATTCCTTAGTTAACACTTGTAAAACGGGAACATGATATTGATTTGTCATCTCTGCCTCATCCATCAAGTGTGTGCTGATCTGTGAAGAAACTTAGATGCACCAAACTTAGCATTGAAAGGGACATAGTGGAGCTCAAAGCTAAGGATGTGATTCCCCTGTTTCATGGGACCTGGAGGTCGATGGCTATATTGAAATTCAAGCAGTTGTGAAAGGCCAAATGAAATCTGCCTTCCCTGTCCTGTGAGTTACTGTTCTTTATCCTGTGCCAGTGACTCTTAACTTCTGTAGCCTCCTAGAAAAGAAATCCCAAATGGAGGACAGCACACAGGCTGTCATTGACCACAAATCTCTTCCAAGCCACAATCTCTTCCACTGCTTCAATAAGTTACAGCAGCAGCCAATGTTGCCTATCCTCCTCTAGAAACCAACACTGGCAGAAATTGGGTCATTAGCAAATCCACAGAACACAAATCTGGGGAACAGGAGCATGCCTGGAAGGGGTCCAGACCACAGGGCAATCAAATGCCAAAAATCAGAGCTAGATGGGTGAACTCGATGATCTTAGAGTCTTTTCCAACCTTAATGATTCTACGATTCTACGATTCAGTATAAAACTAATTTCTTCATGTAGGTTTTACCACAAAATACATTAAGTCAGTGACAATCTCTTGATAGCCACCTGAGAGAACCTATGTGGAGGTATGGATAATGGAGGGGAAGGATCAGAAAGCTGAGGGTCCCTGTGGGCAGTGTTAAATGTTCCTTCTGATTATGACATTGTAAATGTGGCCAGATTAGAAAGGGTGGTAGGTACTTGACAGTCAATCTGCCTTTCAGTTCTTTATGCTTTTTTGGTCAGAGAAAATGCTAAATTTATATTTTGAAATGCACACAGAGATTTCTCCAGCATAAATATCTTGGACTTGTATGTTACATTTTTAAGTAAAGGAAAAAAGAAGTAAAATACAAAATTGTCAACCCCCAAGACTCTTCCTAAACTCTCATTGTGATGTATTGCTCTGTGAAAGCCTGCCAGACTGTTTAACACCTTTATTGCTTGATCCTGGGAGGTCAATTTGTTATTTATGGATCTTTCTCCTGTCCCTGGGCATGACCACATATCTGCTTATATTATTCCTAGCAGGTTCTCCAGCACACGTTGGTTCAAAAATCAATCACTTCCTAGATCCATCATTTCTGTCCTGCTTTTGGGCTACATGTCTCAAGTGCTAATCTGCTGGTGGCAGTCCAATGCTGATGACAGTAGTACCTGCTTTTGCCACATGAGGAAAGAAAGGTTTGAGTCATGTTTCTTCAGCCAAAGCACTTTAATAAATAGATGGTATGGATGAGTAGATACATATATATCTCCAACAGTACAGAAGTCCCCTGTTGTGCATTTATTTATGTTCTGTTAATTTTCACATGGTTTCACCATTCCTCTGGGAAGATGGATCTTCAAAACATCAATTCATCAGGATTTGTTTGATTTACTCTCATTCTATACTACCTTGAGTTTAATTTCATCCTATTACTATACTTTTAAGTGATATTCGAAACCATTCTCATCTCCTTGTTGCTTATTCCCTCTATATTGCATATTTAGCAAAGATACAAATTTTTAGTTTTATTCATATTTCTTATTGTTCATTTATTTCTCAAAGTTTTTAACATATGCTTAAGGTAGCTCTTCTGATGATTTTTTTTTTCACTCTTAAATATGAAATCATATCCCAGAAGTATGGAGAACAATGTTTACTTAAGCACTGGCCTATTTTTCTGCCATATGTCATTGCAAACTCCTGTACATTTTCTTGTCATCCTTCTTAGAATTGTATTTTCCAATTTGTGCTTCTTTCATGTAGTTTTGAATACTTATCTTACTGATTTTGCTAATTTGCATTTCCTGTTTTGTTCTATTTTCCTACCCATGTTTTCCAAATCTCTTAATTCAGGTAATTTTGATCCATTTTTCCCATTTTCTCTGATGTTCACAGCTCATTTACTGCTTTGTCAGGCTACCGTTGTGCTAAGTTTTGTAAACATAAATGAAAGGAAGGCCTTGCCTTAAAGGAGATGCATTGTAGGTTCATAACAAAAAACAAATAATCAGGAAGATAAATACTCAAACAGGGAAAAGAGAAGTTAGCAGTGAAGACAGATGAGTGTAGGTCATATATTCTGCTATTTAGAGGTATTCCTGATTTCATATCCTCAGTTGGAATTGCAGATGCAGCTGAGATTTTTTAGTTTATTGTTTAAAGAATTAAAGGTTGATCAGTTATGATTGTAAGGCTGGCTGTGCACTATTTTAGATACTCCACAGGAATACTCAATTCTTAGGAGATATTCATTTTTGTGCTGTTCATTGAGGGCCCCCTGATGTGATCAAAAACACATCATGGACAACAACTGTAAGATCCTACAAGGCCCTAACAAGGGGAATGGGGCTCAGAGAGGCACTTCAGGGAAGAGTTACATCATTGTCACTTTCCAAGGAAGAAGAAGGATGGAAGGCAAGGGGAAAGCTCTCATGGTCTGAAACAACGCTCTAGGGCTGTTTAAACTAAATTGGAACCTGTCTAAATTTCATATAAACACAGATTAAGAAAACTAAGATGGTATAATAATCTTTCCTGTTCAATTTTACCGTGTTAGGAACTTTTTTAAGGACTTGCAAAAATAGTAGCTAATATTTCGAGGATATGTGTCTTTATTTCTTTCTAGAAATGCATATATTTGAATATCCTAAACACAACAAAAAGCCTGGTATTTTTCTTTCAAAGATAGAATCTATGCCAAAGCAAATCTTTCAGCAAAACAAAAGTTTTCCTTAACTGACCTCTGCTGGAGCTGTTTTGGTTTTGTCCTAAAAGAGACTCTGGCAAGGACGTTGCAGTTTCCAGCGTTACTCTGTGATTCTTGCTCATTCCGTGGCTCTCAACTGGCCATCCATTATTTATTGTAGCTCAGCGTGTACCTAGATGACCCTGAACAATAGGTAGCGCCTACAAAACAAAACAGGATCTCTGCTCAGAGGATTTTACAATCTTAATGTACTACTTTGGAAAGTTATGGAAAACAGCAGAGAGGTCACCGCTATCACTGTACTGATCCCAGCAGCTCTCTTTGGGTAAGGCATATTTTCCAGAGCTGCTGCAGTCCCAGAACAGCTTCTCTGGCTGATGAGACACACTCTACAGGAAAGTGGCTGTTGTCTTTGCCACGCTCATATCACACAATTGCTGAGGTTGGAAGGGATCTCTGGAGATCATTTAGCTCACCCACCCACTCAAAGCAGGGTCAGCTACAACAGGTTGCTCAGGGCTGTGTCCAGCTTGGTTTTGAATATCTCCAAAGGTTGAGATTCCATAACTTCTCTGGGCACAACGTTGCAGTTCTTGGTCATCCTCACAGTGAAAATGTTTTTTCTTATGTTTAAACAGAATTTCCTGTGTCTCAGTTTGAGTCTGGCTCTCCCTTCTTTACAACACCCACACTCCCCAATCAGGTATTTATATGCATGGATGAGATCCCCTCTGAGCCTTCTCTTCGCCAGGCTGAACAGTCCCTTCTCTTACAACCTCTTCCTATACATCAGATGCTCCAATCCCTCGACCATCTTTGTGGGCCTTCACTGGACTTGCTCCAGTACATCCAAGTCTCTCTTGTCCTGCGAAGCTCAGCACTGGACACAGCACTCCCAGTACGTAGCGTCAGTACTGAGCAGAGAGGAAGGATCCTACAGCCATCCCCTAAATCTGTGTACGGGTTATCTGTCTGTACTTTGCAAAAAAAAAAAAAAAAAAGAGGAAAACTTAATTTGGAGCACAGTGAAGGCCACATCAAAGTTTTGAGCTGCCTGGATGGCTAAAGGAGTGCTGTTTAACTTTTGGCACTATGCTGCATTGCATCATGTGGTTGCTTTCAGAGCAAACAGAAGATCGTGTATCAGTTAGAACATCATGTCCCCATATGTTATTTACTCCTGATCTAGATCAGTTTTGATGAAGTCTGCATATAATTGAAATTGAGTGCTCAGGGAATCTTTTTCCCAGAGAGGATTCTAAGATTTTTAAGTGCAGCATTGGGGTGTGCCCTGGTATGAAATGAAGTAATGAAGACTATGTGATATGCTTCTTTTGAAACACAGCTCTTATGAAAAATTCAAGAGGAAATGCTTTCCTTTTGTTCACTGCCAGTTCATCTAGTTTGCAGCTGGAAAAAAGAGAGATGATTATTTTGGGGTACTTTAATGTGTGGGAGCTTTTAAGTGGATATAGATTTGTACTGTTTGTTGTCAAGGTGCCAGAAGTTCTTGAAGCCTGATAATCCTCTCNACAGATGAGTGTAGGTCATATATTCTGCTATTTAGAGGTATTCCTGATTTCATATCCTCAGTTGGAATTGCAGATGCAGCTGAGATTTTTTAGTTTATTGTTTAAAGAATTAAAGGTTGATCAGTTATGATTGTAAGGCTGGCTGTGCACTATTTTAGATACTCCACAGGAATACTCAATTCTTAGGAGATATTCATTTTTGTGCTGTTCATTGAGGGCCCCCTGATGTGATCAAAAACAGATCATGGACAACAACTGTAAGATCCTACAAGGCCCTAACAAGGGGAATGGGGCTCAGAGAGGCACTTCAGGAAAGAGTTACATCATTGTCACTTTCCAAGGAAGAAGAAGGATGGAAGGCAAGGGGAAAGCTCTCATGGTCTGAAACAACGCTCTAGGGCTGTTTAAACTAAATTGGAACCTGTCTAAATTTCATATAAACACAGATTAAGAAAACTAAGATGGTATAATAATCTTTCCTGTTCAATTTTACCGTGTTAGGAACTTTTTTAAGGACTTGCAAAAATAGTAGCTAATATTTCGAGGATATGTGTCTTTATTTCTTTCTAGAAATGCATATATTTGAATATCCTAAACACAACAAAAAGCCTGGTATTTTTCTTTCAAAGATAGAATCTATGCCAAAGCAAATCTTTCAGCAAAACAAAAGTTTTCCTTAACTGACCTCTGCTGGAGCTGTTTTGGTTTTGTCCTAAAAGAGACTCTGGCAAGGACGTTGCAGTTTCCAGCGTTACTCTGTGATTCTTGCTCATTCCGTGGCTCTCAACTGGCCATCCATTATTTATTGTAGCTCAGCGTGTACCTAGATGACCCTGAACAATAGGTAGCGCCTACAAAACAAAACAGGATCTCTGCTCAGAGGATTTTACAATCTTAATGTACTACTTTGGAAAGTTATGGAAAACAGCAGAGAGGTCACCGCTATCACTGTACTGATCCCAGCAGCTCTCTTTGGGTAAGGCATATTTTCCAGAGCTGCTGCAGTCCCAGAACAGCTTCTCTGGCTGATGAGACACACTCTACAGGAAAGTGGCTGTTGTCTTTGCCACGCTCATATCACACAATTGCTGAGGTTGGAAGGGATCTCTGGAGATCATTTAGCTCACCCACCCACTCAAAGCAGGGTCAGCTACAACAGGTTGCTCAGGGCTGTGTCCAGCTTGGTTTTGAATATCTCCAAAGATTGAGATTCCATAACTTCTCTGGGCACAACGTTGCAGTTCTTGGTCATCCTCACAGTGAAAATGTTTTTTCTTATGTTTAAACAGAATTTCCTGTGTCTCAGTTTGAGTCTGGCTCTCCCTTCTTTACAACACCCACACTCCCCAATCAGGTATTTATATGCATGGATGAGATCCCCTCTGAGCCTTCTCTTCGCCAGGCTGAACAGTCCCTTCTCTTACAACCTCTTCCTATACATCAGATGCTCCAATCCCTCGACCATCTTTGTGGGCCTTCACTGGACTTGCTCCAGTACATCCAAGTCTCTCTTGTCCTGCGAAGCTCAGCACTGGACACAGCACTCCCAGTACGTAGCGTCAGTACTGAGCAGAGAGGAAGGATCCTACAGCCATCCCCTAAATCTGTGTACGGGTTATCTGTCTGTACTTNAGCTCACCCACCCACTCAAAGCAGGGTCAGCTACAACAGGTTGCTCAGGGCTGTGTCCAGCTTGGTTTTGAATATCTCCAAAGGTTGAGATTCCATAACTTCTCTGGGCACAACGTTGCAGTTCTTGGTCATCCTCACAGTGAAAATGTTTTTTCTTATGTTTAAACAGAATTTCCTGTGTCTCAGTTTGAGTCTGGCTCTCCCTTCTTTACAACACCCACACTCCCCAATCAGGTATTTATATGCATGGATGAGATCCCCTCTGAGCCTTCTCTTCGCCAGGCTGAACAGTCCCTTCTCTTACAACCTCTTCCTATACATCAGATGCTCCAATCCCTCGACCATCTTTGTGGGCCTTCACTGGACTTGCTCCAGTACATCCAAGTCTCTCTTGTCCTGCGAAGCTCAGCACTGGACACAGCACTCCCAGTACGTAGCGTCAGTACTGAGCAGAGAGGAAGGATCCTACAGCCATCCCCTAAATCTGTGTACGGGTTATCTGTCTGTACTTTGCAAAAAAAAAAAAAAAAAAGAGGAAAACTTCATTTGGAGCACAGTGAAGGCCACATCAAAGTTTTGAGCTGCCTGGATGGTTAAAGGAGTGCTGTCTAACTTTTGGCACTATGCTGCATTGCATCATGTGGTTGCTTTCAGAGCAAACAGAAGATCATGTATCAGTTAGAACATCATGTCCTCATATGTTATTTACTCCTGATCTAGATCAGTTTTGATGAAGTCTGCATATAATTGAAATTGAGTGCTCAGGGAATCTTTTTCCCAGAGAGGATTCTAAGATTTTTAAGTGCAGCATTGGGGTGTGCCCTGGTATGAAATGAAGTAATGAAGACTATGTGATATGCTTCTTTTGAAACACAGCTCTTATGAAAAATTCAAGAGGAAATGCTTTCCTTTTGTTCACTGCCAGTTCATCTAGTTTGCAGCTGGAAAAAAGAGAGATGATTATTTTGGGGTACTTTAATGTGTGGGAGCTTTTAAGTGGATATAGATTTGTACTGTTTGTTGTCAAGGTGCCAGAAGTTCTTGAAGCCTGATAATCCTCTCTCCATGTTTTATTCAGGTTGTCATCAGTAATGAAATATAATTTAATTTTACTTTCCTATTATACTTTTCTCATCTCACAATCAAAAAAAGTGTGCAGAATATTTTTTTATCACTGCTCACAAACAAGGGAGCTTTAAAACCAAATGTATGCAAAGAATTAATGTTTTTGAAGAAAGGCTTTAATTTATTATTTAGCTCTATTTCTCCAGTGATAGCAAGAATATGCTTTTTATGAACATCATAGTATCCTTAATTCTCGAAGACAATTTACACATTAAAAATAAATTGTAAAATCCCAGTAGGATTCAGCATGTTGACACATTTTATATTAAAGATGGTAATGTTGATGACTGCTAACTTTTAAATAAGTAAGTTAGATGGAAAAAAGTGATTAGCAAGAGCTGTGTTAAAAAAAAGCAGAAAAAAACCATTCCTTCAGACAGTTAGCCTTTTCTCAACACTTTTTTCCTTTACAGCATTGCTAAGAATCTTTAAAAAAAAAAGTTTCTTAAGATGTCGGGCCACAGTCTGGAGAGAGACTGCAAATACATTTTCTTAGAGATCCACAAGGTCTGGATATTTGTTGCTGTCCCCATTCCTGTGGGAGCTACTTAGTCTCTCATTGTCTAGTCTGCTATTGTTTGTACTCTTTAATGTAGTCTTTGTGTCAACTCAATGTCCAGCCATGAAGCCAGCTGGCTGGCAAAGGAGAGACCGCTGCATTGGTTCCTGCTGGTCAGAACTGGTAAAATTACCAAACAGGATTTCCTTAAAGCAATGGAGCAGCCCTGTCCTACTCATCAGGAGCGTTGAGCTCCTTCAGGTACTTCATCTCTAGCCCCGCTGTGGAAGATCATTGGTTTCCCCTTTCTCCTCATCCTAGTGTGTCAACACAGGGACTCATTCTGTGCTCTGACTGCTCCCGCATCATCATTTCCTGCAGCCCTGACACCATTTCCTAACAAAAATCTTCATCCTTCGCAATCACCCACATTCATTTCTCCGTAATATTCCTCATCGTGCTCCTATAACTCCTCTTCCTGCTCCAAGAATTGCACTTTCTTGAAACAGATCTTAAAGAGAACCAGCCCTTTGGCTATCAAGTACCTTTTCTGTCCTTTTGCAAATTTTTATTTAAATCCTATTTCTTTTGCATTCCTTCATTAGGTTTCTGTCAAACCTCTGTGCATTTTTGCCTCAGGATAATAGACTACATATGCATAATACATAGTTTGGATGTCAATAGATTTTATTACAGTTTAGGATAGTGGTTCTGCTTAATTTCATGCTATCCACAAACTAGATAGATAGTAAATTGTTGGCTCTGACAGGAAGGTTATACTACAGGCTAATTTTTACCCTGAGTTACATTCAAACGTCTTTCTACCAGAGTCAGAATGTGGCCTGTAATGCATTTGGGAGTGAAACAGAGAAGGTCTGGTCTCCTTATCAGACCTGACATACAATCCTGTTACATTACAGATGCACCTCCCTGATATAAAGCAAATGAAAAATCCCCAATTCATGGTGAATTTATATCGTTAATATTATCTGATGAAATACAAGTGGATGAACAGAACTGTGAGACAAGGTTGTATTGGTGAGGGAGACAAGGCATCCAGGAAAGCATTGCTACATGCCTAGCAGAAGGGCAAAGGCAGATAAATGTAGGTCAGTGGAAAACCCAGGAGCAACAGTAAAATACCGAGAAAATTCCAGAAGAAACAAGACAAAGTGACCTGCAACAGGGCTTACACCTCATCACATCTCAGAATGCAGTCAAAGCAGATGTAAAAGACAGAACAGCACCGCCACATCAGTCCTTTTCCCCTCCTTAGCAGTGTATAAGAAATAAAGTAGCAGTTTTGCAAACCCACCTCTTTATATCTACTGGCTCACAAATTTCTGAAACAAATCCCCACTTGGGAATATTACTGTTAATTCTTTCCTGTCCACCTAACAACAAAACAATGCAAGACACTGATCTGACATCCCTGTGTGAGTAGAAATGCCATGCACACCACTCATAGAAGGATGGCATGTTTCTCACCTGACTTCCCAGTCTTGACTATTGTCTCCCAGACTCCAGAGTTCAGCAATAACAGGCCCTCCCATGTAAGAAGCGGGACAGCACAGCTTGTGTCTGCTCTGGTTCAAGACCAGGCTCCAGCTGACTCCATACAGTCAGCTGCCTCTTCCCTTTCCCACGTTTGTAATCTGGTGACTGAATACAGGGCAGTTGTGCTTTTGACATGTGCAATAATTAAAACAAGGATTGAGGAATGTGGAAAGGTGCACAAGAATTAGGAGGACACTCAAAATTAGAAGATGATGAAAAAAGAAAAAAAAAATCTGGCTGGGCTTCTTTGTCTCTCTCCCTCCCAAATTGCTTCCTGTGATTTAATTTCTAATAGTCTGTCCCATAGAAGCAAAAATGTGTCAGACACAAGATCACTGGAACATTTTCAGGGTTGATTCATCCAAACATGAGAGATCCCACCCGCAAAGGTGCATCTTTTCTATATAGAGCAGACTTCATGGTAGCAGATAATTGGAAGCAATTAATCACACCAAAGACAAATAAACTTAGATATAAATCATTAAACTAACAAGAACATGATCTGTTTCTCTACCCCCTTCCATCTCCTCATCTGCCTCCATGCTGCTTTGAAGGAAGACCCCTGGCTCACACAGAAAATACAGTGCTACCAGTGCATTTTATGGCTTATAATGATAGCAAGAGGGCTTTTTTTTTTTTTTTTTTTTCTCTTTGTACTATTTTTTTTTCCCCCTTGTGTGAATATGATGCATGTATCTCTGTAGATCTTCCATACTGGGAACTCCAACCATATATAAAGAGAGCACACTCTGTTCAACCATCGTTAAGCATCATTTGCAATTTTGTACTTTATCATCAGTGTACTGTCCATTCAGCAAGTTTTCACGCTTGAAATACTCACGCTGACCCTTGAGATGTGTCAGCTAGTTTGTGTGTAACAAACTAGTTCTGATAACATGCTTTTTATTACTACTATCTTCAGCAGCTCAGCTTTCATTCACATTCATCGTACAATACAAAAACCTTGCATCTCTGACCTTATTCCCCATGACCTAGTTGTAATACTTCAGATTTAATGGTCTTATTGTTGAGCTGCCCTTGGAGGGATCCTTACACTTTTCCTATGGAAGTCTCCTTGAGATACGGTGTCTTATCACAACATTTGCACTGGAAAGTACTCTAGCAGGGCCCAATTCACCAGCCATCTCACCAAATATGGCTTCTAACTGTAGGAGAAGTTCAATTGTGTCCTTCAAGAAGGACAGTTATTTTAGGAAATGAGAATAAATTACAGAAGGACAGGCAACAGACCCTGACCTCTGCTTTACGAGTCCATTCACTTTTAGTGGGTGTGTCCAGAGAAGCCCCTAAGCTGGCTGGTGCAGAAGGCACACTCTAGTTAACTCATTACCAACTGATGAAAATCCTTGAAATGGAGAAGGGAATTTAAACAGCTGATTATATTCTTATTGTATGTAAAGCAAAACAGGGACAATTTTGACACAGATAATACTGAGAGACAACTAACTGGAGGAACCAGATAGCCAAACCACACTTCTTGGAATTTGACTGGTGTAGACTTGAAAAAGGATGGGCACAAGTGTGAGTGCAAGTACATGCATGGTAAGAGTACATTAAGCATGCAAATGAAATAGCCAACTACAACATCTCTGCTACAAAGGAAAGGAATATCCACTGCTGCCAAAGAAGAGACAAGAACTAATTATATGTGTAGAGTTTTGGCTACTGGATGCTTCAATCCCATGGAAAGCTATTTAGTCAGAAACATGCCATTCTGTCCGATTGGCTGCTATGTCTGAATAAAAGGAAACCTGAATTGTTGATGTTCACTATTAACTTAAGACGCAGACCCTAGAGAAAGAGCCAGGATGTGATTTCCTTAGCTTGATATAAATTCATTCTCGTAACTAGCAAAGATCTTGTTTATCAGAAAGCTAGATGACCCAAATGATATCACCCCATCCCCACACTTACGAAACTCATCTAAAATATAGCTAATGAGCCAATGATAAGGGCCAAGTACACCTCTACCTAAAATTCCTTTGGGAAAGACTCTTTCACCCAGCTTTAAACGTTTGCAATATAGATACCTCTGTCTGAACTAGCTCCAAGTACAGTCAATGAAGAGAAATAAGCACACTCAGGATGTGAATCATCTGATCTATTCTAGCTCTCTATTTTATGAGATGAATCACCTCTTGCCTGCTTGTCTTGCACTACATGGGAAGTCTAGATGACTTGTTCAGATGTAGATGATTACCTTGTAGATGTTTCTATTGGAACAGATGTGCATTACCTTTTAAAGCTTTTTGATATTTTCTTTAGTCCTGTGAAGTTTTTGAAAGCAAAGATGATAACTGAGTAATGACAAGAGATAGCTACAATGACAGCTGGTGAAAGAATAGATTAGTCCATCCTCAGTTCCTTCTGAGCGTCCAGAAGGTAAAGAAAGAGTCTCTTCATGGCTAGCAGAACTAATGCCACAGACTGTGTCACCTACCATCCTGGGTGGGAAGGCAGAAACAGGGTGAATGAGGCTATAGCATGCACCATATTCTGCATTTTGACTTCTCCCCATGCCAAAACTATTGCTGCTAATTGTGCAGACTTGCCTAGACACTTCGGGCTGTTGAAGTAGCCAAATGAACCAGCCACCCCCCACCTCAAGGGTATTTTACCAGTCTCTGTAAGGTCACCAGTGTAATTCCTACCTGTGGTGAGGAAAAGAGCTTATAGAAGAGGAATGTTTAGACAATGAGATCAATTGGGAATATGAGGCTGAGTGATGAGAGGACAGAAGAAAAAGAGCTTGTATTCTTCTGGGAGAGCTGGCCAAGAGGATTTGTAATAGCAGGCAGACAGTAATAGTAAAAGTAGGCAAAAGAAGGAAAACAAAGGACATTTAATAGATATATAAAAAATATAGGCAAGGCTGGCAGGGACAAGGATCGGTTTTTAATAGTTTCACGAAAGAAACAGAGGTCTAAATGTAAAATACAGATTTATGGAATATTTACTGCATGTATTTACACTTGGAGTGAGGCATATCTACTGGAAGCATGAACAAACACTGCCCTCTGGGTCCCCTACCTCTTTCTTTAAGATTGTCATTACAGCAGGGCTGCCAGCTCTCTGGGAAAGCAAACATTGTCCATGTGTTTGAATACAACTGCATGGAACACTGGCTGTTGGGTACAACCCTAATACCAGTGCTGAAAAGAGAAAGAAGACTGACCCAGACATGACCCTCTCCTCCACCCTTTCTTATTTCTTTATGTCCTTCCTATTTTTAAAAGTTTGAAAAAGCCATGTTTTTTACAAGAAGCTTAGTATAGTTTCAGAATAATTGAGCTTTTCACTCACAATAAAAGGGCTGCTTGGCACATCCTGGCAAAAAAACCCATGAAGTACTGCTAGCGTTTTGAAAACAAAATTTGAAGTAAAAAGTGAATCAAAGAGAAAGAACTTGGTCATGTGTGCAAAACTTATTCACCATTTGAACAATCTTAGGCATCAAAAAGGACCACCTCTCCATGTCTGAAGGGGACATAGGCACCAAGAGAAGAAGAGAGAAAATGACTAATATTAAAAATATCATGCACAAGCAAGGAAGTTTCTTTTTCAAAAAAACAGTGATAGTGGTAATCTGCAAAGAGAAGACCGGTAATTTCAAAAGGTTTCCCCAATGCCTACTAGCTATATAGAGCACCATGGAAATGTAGCCACTGTCTGAGGAATATCTCTCAAATATATTAGGCACTCTACGGAAGAGTAAGAAGAGTGATAATTTGACACATTGGAAAAACGGTTATGCCTGAAACTTTACTCTTCATGGAAAACAGGCATAACTCTAATATCTGATCCACAGAACAATAATTGATAAATTGCGCAGACCTGAATTTATCCACCTGGATGTGTGGAAGGGGCAAATCAGGACACAGACACATGATGCTCTGGCCTTAGGCATTGCAAAGTAACCATGTGTGCACATCTTCTAACCTGCTGGTAAATGCAAGGTAAGAGAAATTTAAGGTAACATATGTTACTTCACCTGTAACCCCCTGTGGCTCGATCAAGAACTTAAGACTATTTTTCTGTTAATCAATTATCAGGTTTTTGTTTTCAGAAAAGTTCTTATCTCAAGCAGCAGTCAAAGTGAAATGATTAAACTTCTGACAGTGGTTAATATCCAGACCCAGGTCTTTTTTTTCTTTTTGCATTGATTTAAAAACCACAAGAGCAGACATTGCCTTGGTTACTACTAAGATCCACAACCATCTGAGGGATTTTCAGAGAAGTAAATCTCTTAGTTCTTGAAGAAAGAAGTCACCTTCAGTAAAATAAATATTACACCCAAATTTTATAAGGTTGACAAGAATGTTTGACTCCTGCGCCCACCCCCAACTCCTGTGTTATCTGTCTCTGAAGACACAGTACAAAGGAAATACAGTTAAAAAGATCAATGACCTTTGAACACACAAGTCTCTGAGAACAAAGTTGGTTTGTTTTCTTGTCCGTAAATTTAGTATTCCTTTCATGAAACATAATTTAGACAACCTATTAAAATGCAACATAGATCTCATTAATGAAAATCTGCTAATTTAGCTTTTCTCCAATTATAGTGTAAAGTTTGGTGTAGAAAAAAAACCACGCCAAAACCAACTTCTGGTTTCTCCAGCATTTCCATTGTCTGTAGTAGAAAAACAAAATGAAAGCATTTTCTTCAGGCAAGAGAACATGAAAACAATTATTTCCTTCTTCACTTTTTAAATTCCCTTTTCCCTGTTTATGGGAAAGGGGATCTCCCTCTATGGAAGGATTTTCATCAAGAATAATAAAATCTATTCCCTAAGGGTAAAGGATGAATAAACCTTATGGAAGGTGAGACTCTCAGAACCATTCATTTGCAAAGTCATTTAGTGTTCGTAACCCTTTCCTTCTAATTTAGATCTGTATGGCTTGAGTCAGATCTTTCTTGGACCAGTTTTACACCTAAACAACTCCACTGGGTTTGTTTCTCCACTGCATTGCATTTTGCACAGTGATTCATACCTGAAATAAGTGAGTGCTAGATGTTACAGCCCTGCTTTGGGACAATTCTTCATGCACCTTGCAGAGAGGCAGATGATTATCTCAAAGACATAAAGCAGCAGAGATCTGGGCCCTTTGCCATTTATGGGTTTACTTCTGACTTTCAGATGCACCAAAATCGGCTACTTTGCATGTGCCATTCAGATGCAAACTAAAAGAATACCCTATGAAAGAGGACAATATGCATATGAGGTCTACCCCTTTCTCCTGTCTTATCCTATCCTATCCTATCCTATCCTATCCTATCCTATCCTATCCTATCCTATCCTATCCTACCCTTTTGCCCTCAAGCAAGCCAGACACAAGCCAGCAGCAGCCCTGTAGTCTGCCCAAGCCAATATGCTTCTGCTTTGTGAAGACAAAGCCTCTCAGCAGGACGTGGTGGCTGGTCATAGGGCCATGCTGGAGTGGCTGACTGGCTTCTGAAACTACTGAGCTTCTGGTCTTCTCAGTGTATGAGCTCAGGAGTTTGGGACTTTGTCTGAACCCACCCCTGCTCGATTAGGCAAATGGTTTGCACTTAAAATGGAGGACAGTTGATGTTCTTCATGGTCCTTATTTGCTCTAGGAATCCTTTGCAGGTAGGGACTGATTCCCAAGAAAGACTTTTGATTCTCAAACAAAAGATTTTTACTGTTCTTGAATTCCTTGCAAAAGTAAATCCTGTCAAACTCTGCCATCATGCCAGAGCCTTATTTGGTGTTTCATACTTTATCCATTGCACACTTCAAAGCAATCAGGAGGACATTGCAGTTTGTTTGCTGTTAGCTGGTTAGGTATGGCAGGCAGGGAAGGATGTATACGCAGCACCCAAAGGGGTGTCTGCAGTGGGCTGTACCACCTAGGGTTTCTCAAGGTTCACAGCCTTCCTGTCATGTTGTCCAGCTGAAAAGTGTGTGACAAAGGTGTGAATTACCCTGACCAGTTTGTCACTAGAATATGGAGAGTGTCAGCTGCGTACTGCTGTCATATACATTGGAGAGTATCGTCAGCAATTCCAGCGCTTTGACTGTGACTATTCCAAGTCATAACAAACTCCAGTAACACTCATTTCAACATATCTATGCCTCTTCAGATAACAGCCTAATTTTTATCTAATAAGGAATGGAGCCTCGAGTTGGAACAATATCTTACAGCCCATGTAAACATGAGAAGGCTGCCAAGTGTGTCAGCGACAATACCCCAGACTGCTGTTCCCTTGTGTTGAGAAAAGCTAGTTAGAAAAGGAGGTGATGCCTTTGTTTTCTGGAAAAAAGTAAGCAAAGGGTCCATTTAGTATGTATTTTCTGAGAAACTACTTCTGAAGACAGAGGCCTGAAATCAGAGTATAAATAATCAAAGACTGCTCAGTGTTGCATGTATCACACATCCAGTAGTCAGGAGGGAGAGCACAGAATACATCATCGCCTGTGAGACTACAGGTTTTGGAAACAACCAGTTCACCGTGGGCATGCTCAGAGGCCTATTAGCCTAGTCACTGGTGACTTGATATTCAACACAACATCAGTTCCTCAACCACTGTAAACTTGAAAATTTAATGTGCTAATCCTCACAAGACCTTTACATCGTAGCTGAAGTTTATATCCATTACCCGGGGAAGGAGCCTGCAGCAATGAGTCTGAGGGCTCTGACAGAAAAAAAAAATGAAATGGCCTAAGAAAACATCACTATTTAGCTTTGTGCCCCATCCCTGTTTCAGAGATTTCTCAGAGATTTCAGAGATTTCTCTCCTAGGACAGCCAAGCTGCAACCTGGCCTAGTAAGCGATGGGATTTTCTCACTGTCCAATCTCTTCTTCCCAAATTCTTCCCCTTCCCAAACAGGTGCCCTGATCACCTCCTCTTCCACCTCCTCAGTCCATTTTGCACTAGGTGGTGAAAGTCAGCAACAGAGTCTTGAGCAAGAAGTATTAAACCTTTGTGGAATTTCCCTCTCACTCCAGTGGGTTGGAGCTTTTTTGGTCCAACTCTAAAGGTAAAATGTCAATAATGTCAAATGTCCCAAGCAGTTGCAGAATCCCTGGAGCGATGTCTAATTTTAAAGTAGTCAAGACATTTAATTTTGGACTCTATTTGTCATGTAAGTACAATGGGGGATGTTTCAGGGCCAGATTCAAAAAATCTTAAAGTATTCAAAATGTCTAGTAAAGGAAAAATAATTCCATAATCAAAGGGAAGTACACATGCCTGACACCTCCTAGGATACTTATTCCTGACAACATGCGAGATACATTAGAACCTAAACCTTAGAAGTTTTTTTCTTGTAATTTTAAGTGCTTGGGCATTCTTGTTCATACATTCCCCACATGGGCTGCACTTAACCTAAATAACAAAATAGAATGGAGGAAATGTTGACCTTGTCTTTACTCCCATATTAACAATGTAATACCTCATTACATTAAAATGCACCATCGACAAGTTATACACGGTATAAAAATAGTAATGTGTTTATGAGCACTTTGCTTTAATGTGAATATAGCATGAGTGGTGAAGTGTATGCTGCTTGCCTCCTGCATAGTCCCTAACCCCTCTATCTATCCTTATGCTAAGGTGGTAGCACAGAAAAACTAAAACCCACAGTCAACAAGCAGAGGAGGTACTGTGACAAACAGCCAATGCATTTGTCAAAGCAGGTGTCTGTAATTGCCTAAGACAAGGAGATGGAAGTGGAAAAGCGATCCACAAAGGAAAATTATCACAGTGAAAACTCCCAGAAGATGAAGCAGCACTTGCAAAGAAGCATTTTGACAGTTTTGCTAGGGCTGAATTGCATGAGAAAAGTTTAAGGTTGCCCTTTTGGCCAGAAGTTGCTGATAAGAATGAACACCCTTGTTTTTTAAGGGGCTGTTCATATCAGCAAGGAAGCCCAAATCCGCTGAGACTCTGTATTAAACTGGTCAGTTGGTAGCCTCATAGCTAAGGCTAGCTGGAAAGCAAGAACTAAACTTTGTGAAAATGATCAACTTTTGACATTTCTTTCTTCTCATAAAGAAGGCTTTTCAGACTTCATTGGTAAAAATATACACCAAGAGAATTTACCTAGCTGGTGTCCAGGCCTGGAGGGCACTAACAGGATTAAATGGCCCTGACAGGTATTTTTAAGAATACACAGCAAGAAAAATGGTTTAAATGCCTTCTCTGCATGACTTGGATTTGATCTCCCAGGTGACAGCTCATCTCCAAGCTACGGTGTCTGTCAGGCAGGCAGTCAGTCTCCTGGTTAGAGTTGTCTCATATCATGTAAATATGAAAAGCAGGACCATAAAGGGGCTAATTATGTTTTCTGTAGAATGTAACATCTTCCTCCAGACAGATGGCCCGGATCTGAAACAAACTCAAGCCTGCTCTAAGGGATTTTTTTCACTGTCTGTCTTCGTTGGCCTGGGTCACTTCTCTAATTTTGACCAGGAATTGCATCCTGGTCATGCTTCCTGATTGTTACAGACTATTACAGCTCTGGGAATGAAGGTTCAATTTCCACAGAGAGACTGATGGTTGAATCAGGTGATGACAAACACAAGGAATATTTATTGAATTAGACCATCCTTTATTACATAAAACAATGTTCCAACTATTATTGATAATCTTATTACGAGTGCTCGTTATACACAAATAGTATCCCACCTAATGTGTATACCACAAGAACATGCGCAATCATTCAAACACAAGCCCTGCCAGCACGTTTGCACACCAGCTGCCCTGTGACGACAGAACCACCACTGTCCATCAGCCCCTTGGTGTGGCAACATCAGGGAAGTCATGTTCCCAGTAACTAGGGAGGTTATCTGTGCTGATGGTGGCGGGCAATTGCCAACGATATGGGGTACTCTGACTGGATATGACAGTATATGTGCTCCTCTACCCCAGACATGCAGCAAAGACAGGGTCCTCTTCTCTCCAGCTGGCAGTCAGGTGTCTTGATAGGTCTCCTTGGGGTTTTGTCCCTTTTATTTTGTCCAGAAAAACTGATCTATCATGGTTCATGCTCATATTGGTGATCTCCTGTCTAAGTGTCACATGGATCACCAGCCAGGTATTTGCATGTTCATCTTGCCATGACTTTATCCATTTGTCATTGATCTCAGGCAAGCTATTTATTTTTTCTGTTAGTTTCAGCCAAGCACCATAAAGCTTCAGGTATTTTCCATTTTATATACCACCCACCCTGCAGCTACAGTTTACATTTTACTCCATCATCTTTGGCAGATTTCTAGCCTTGCATACTCCTCCAAGTTGATGTACTAAGACAATTCTGACCAAAATTAAAAAGAAAAAATAAATCTCCAGAAAAAAAAATGATTTGTTGAAAAATTCCCAGTAAGAGTTTTTTTAGACAGTTCTATCACAACAAGAAGTTGAGGTTCTTCATAAATTCTTGCATAATTTTTACTCCAAATTATACTTAGAACCAAATCAATCCCAGCTGGTTCAGGAGCAAGACAGATATTATACTACCTCAGCCTCATATAAATTTTCCATTTTATTCAGTCATGGTCAGTGTCGTTAGCCACACTACAGATAAAGCTGACTAAGACTAAGAAGCATAACTTTCCCAGTGCTACCACCAAACAGCAGAGCTTGAAAGCTCAGTCTTTGACCACCATTAATCCATATATCCTCCTGCTTCCAGCTGAGCACAGTCTGACTGAATCAGAGGACTAAAGTAAAAGCCAGACTAGCAATGAACTAAAATCAGTGCAAACAGGGGCAGGAATCTCAGGTGATTGTAACATGGGCCAACTGTGCAGTCAGCTGGGCTTCCCTGACAGAAGCCAAAGCTTTGTGAGCCCAAAGTTAACATCCTGCTTAAATCTCTCATCAGGGGCAGAGACAGAATTGATTATCACCCTAGTTGGCTCAGAATGAGGAAGGACTCCACCATTTGTCTTGCTCATTGTGTTTCTCCTCCCCTGCCCTCTCTTCACCCTCATTTCTTACATCCTAATAAGCATCTCGCATACCTGCTATTGCATCATTTGAGCTAAGCATTCTTGATAATTTTCCCTCATGTCTTGCCTGGCCAATCCTTGATATGAAACTTTAATAAACTTATGAAACAACAGCATGGATTCAGTGTGGAGATATTTTTCCTCCCACCACAGAAGAGAACTATCTGGGAATGTCATAGATGTATTTTGAATGTTTGCAGTGCTGTTAAGTGTGGCTGTTTTCCGGAAAAGATTGATCAGTTCTCTTCTTAAAAATGCCATAGTATTTCTTAGGTACTTCCTAGGAAAGTACTGATACTTTTATGGGAAATTTTTATACCATCTAGTTATTTTCAGTAGTATTCATAAAATAAAAGTTATGTTCATCTGAATTAGTAGAAAATGTAACTACCTTTATGATCAGTATGATTAATTTCATACAAAAGTACATACCTACTTTATATATAGATACTTCAGAAGGTGAACAGTCAGCTCCAGGGTAGATATCCACACTGTAGATGATCAAACTTTATGGGATGAATCCCAGCCTTTTTGCTTTCCTAGTTTTCGTGCTTTAGTCATACATAGCATCAGGACTTCTGGTCACTGCCCTGCTCTCATCTTCCAGATCAGGATGCTGATGTGACAGACAGATGTTTGGACTGTTCAGTTTGGATGCAAGAGTTGAAAGCAAAAAGCCGTTAGTCCAATGGATTTACTTCTAACAAAGATGTTAAGGACCACCTGCTTTTGGAGCAGAGATATTTAAGTGCTATCTATCTCCAGCTGTTCTCTAACATCCGAGTTCTTCTTTGGCACTATATGGTGCTGCTGTAGCCTTTGTAAGCAGGTCAGTTCTTAGCTCACAGAATCCACCTACATTGCCATGAAGTTTCAGCTGGCTAAAGCATACAGAATAATGACAGCTTTGAAAATTAAGACAGCTGTGTACAAAGAGTGAAGCTCCATGCATAAGGGATAAAAAAGAATTACAAAGAATTGCATTAGAGACAACTAAAAAAAATCAAATCATCCAAATGCTTATGCAAAGGAGCTGTATCCACAAGACATTCTCTGACTTCTTCACGTGAGCTAGGCTATGTTTTTCCTCTCTAACAGGATTTGGAAACTGCTTGTGATCAGATCTACTTTTCCACAATTAAATCAAATTAAATCAACACACAAAAATATGCAGATTGGTTAATTCTTGAGAAGGTTGTAAAATGCCAACATGATCTTGTGCAATAAGTGGTGTTGAATTTCATGCTCTTTTCTTATTTTCTAGGTGAAATTCATTTTCCTTTTTTCCTGTGGAGCTGGATTGTGATTTCTGTTGGGACTAATAGGAGCCTTTTGATAGAAGTACCTTTGGCACCTTTCTTTGTTCAGACCATTTGCTTTGTTAGGCAGCTGGGTTTTCTTTTCTTTTTTTCCTCCCCTTTTTTAATTAATGCAAAGCCCACTGCAACAATAAAAGAATATTGATCCATTTTCCTTTTCCAGCTGACAGAGATCTAAAAGATTAATTCCTTCCCACCTCCTCCTCCCTACTATGTTTTATTCACAATTTTACCAGTTCTCATTCTTTAATAGGCCAGCTCTCTGTGTTTCTATTTGATCATAATGTGATGAAACCGACAAAATCCAGTATCCGTTTCCTCTTGCTTCATCATCATCATCCTTCATCAGCTACTACATCCCATACCACAGTTCTCCTACCACCATTCTTTTATTTCCTTTCTGTTTTTCCTTTGTATCACTTAACGTGTTGATTTGGACCTGCTGAGTGGTAATGGCGAGACTGCTAGGCTGCTCATAACTATGGCTGATTGACTGAACATTTCCCAGCTTGCTCCTGCATGGCCTTTCTGTAAATGGAAATGAAATTATTCTTTAATTATGACCAGTATTTCATTTTTTTCAGTTTTTATTCTGTTTGCTGTACAGTGAGCCATTTTTATTTCTTCTTTGTATGCCTAATAATCTCTCTGAAGCAGTCATATTAAAGCACTATTTCCTTAGCTGTTCACGTTTGTATTGTGTTTCCAATACTGTTCGTGATGTGTACTTAACATTTGCAAGCAGAATTCTTCACTCCAAACTGAAAATGCCTAAATGAACAGTCTAAGGGTTGTACATCATGGTGTAATGAGCAAAGTCAGAGAACTGGACTCAGAGCAGTTGTCATGGTGTGGCAAGTCCTTCACCAGAAATTGTGAAGCACAATTAGATCAGCAGTATGGACCACAAGTGGTGAAGACAGTGTGCAGGGAGACTTGGAAATCTGGGCTGAGAGCTGAAGCATGTTGAGACAGAGCTCTGAGGAACGCCATGGCTCCCATCTCCAGTCTCCCTACATTTTTCTTTTGTCAGGCAGTGCTACCTCACATTAAGGCCAGATACTATGGATAAAAATACTGGCTGCATCTTGCTTCTTTGAGACAGTATCTCCCAGCTTCTTCTGAGTCTCAATGATCATGTTTAACCTCTTGTTTGGGAAAGGAAAAAACATTATTTGGCAGACTACCTTTGAAAAGTGGATGGGTCATCCAAGCACCCGCAAAAAATGAATGAATCATAGAACCATAGAATCATTAAGGTTGGAAAAGACCTCTAAGATCATCAAGTCCAACCATCAACCCAACACCCCCATGCCCACTAAACCGTGTCCCTAAGCGTCTCATCTACATGTCCTTTAAATACTTCCAGGGTTGGTGACTCCACCACTTCCCTGGGCAGCCTGTTCCAAGGCCTGACCACTCTTGCAGTAAAGAATTTTTTCCTAATGTCCAATCTAAACCTCCCTTGGCGCAACTTGAGGCCGTTTCCTCTCGTCCTATCACTTGTTACTTGGGAGAAGAGACCAACACCCACCTCGCTACAACCTCCTTTCTGATAGTTGTAGAGCGCGATGAGGACTCCCCTCAGCCTCCTCTTCTCCAGACTAAACAGTCCCAGTTCCCTCAGCCGCTCCTCATCAGACTTGTGCTCCAGGCCTTCACCAGCTTCGCTGCCCTTCTCTGGACATGCTCCAGCAACTCATGTCCTAGCTGTAGACTAGTTAGGAAAGCCAAAGTCCACCTGGAGCTGGATATTGATAAGGAATGTAGATGGCAGCAAGAAGGGCTTCTACAGGTGTATCAGCAGCAATGATACAGAAATGTGGAACCACTGCTGAATGGGAGAGAAACCCAGTGAAAAAGGACACAGAAAAGGCTGAGGTGTTCATTACCTTCTTCATCTAGGTTTGTACTGGTAAGACAGACTGTCAAGAATCCTGGGCCTTTGAGACCAGAGGGAATGTCTGAGGAAAGGAAGATCTACTCTCAGTAGAGGAGGACCGGGTTAGGGTGTCTGGACCTACATGAGTATCTGGGACCTGACAGGATGCACCCATGAGTGCTGAGGGAGCTGGCTGACTACACTGTGAATCCACTCTCAATCATTTTTGAAAGGTCATGGTGATCAAGGGATGTTTCTGAGGACTGGAAAAAAGCAAATATAACTCCTGTCTTTAAGAAGGACGATCCAGGGAACTAAAGGCTGGGAAGCCTCACCTCAATCATAGAATCATAGAATGGTTTGGGTTGAAGGGACCTTTAAAGATCATCTGGTTCAACCCCTCTGCAATGAGCAGGGACATCTTCAACTAGATCAGAGCCCTGTCCAACCTGACCTTGAATGTTTCCAGGGATGGGGCATCTACCACCTGTCTGGGCAATCTGTTCCACTGTTTTACCACCCTCATCGTAAAAAATTTCTTCCTTATATCTAGTCTGAATCTACCTTATTTTAGTTTAAAACCATTACCCCTTGTCCTATTGCCAGACGCCTTACTAAGCCAATCCTTGGGAACGTGATGGAGCAAATCCTCCTGGTAACCATATCCAAACATATGAAGGACAATGTAATTGTGAGTAGTCAGCATGGATTTTTGAAGGGGAAATCGTGTTTAATCAATCTGATAGCCTTCTACAATGAGATGACTGGTCAGTGGATGAGGGGAGAGCAGTGGATGTTATTTACCTTGACTTTAGCAAAGCTTTTGGTGCTGTCTCTTGTAATGTCCTCAAAGACAAACTGATGAAGTAAGGACTAGATAAATGGAAAGAAAAATGGACTGAAAACTGGCCAAACTGCTGAGTGCAAAGCACCGTGACCAGTGGCACAAAGTCAAGCTGGAGTCCAATCACTAGTGAAACCCCAGGGGTTGATACTGGGGCCAGTACAATTTAACATCTTCATTAATTACTTGGATGACGGGACAGAGTGCTCCCTCAGCAAGTTTGGAGATGATAAAAAACTGGGAAAAGTGATTGCTACCTCAGAGGGTTGTGCTGCCATCAGATGGACACAGTTAGGCTGGAGAAACAGGCAGCCAGGAACCTCATAAAGTTTAGCAGAGGGAAATGTGAATGTCTGCACCTGGGGAGGAATAACACCAGGCACCAGTGCACACTGGGGGCTGACCATCTGGAAAGCAGCTTTGCAGAGCAAAGCATGCTGCTGGACACCAAGTTGCATGCAATTCAGCGTAATTCAGCAGGCTGCATTAGGCAGAGCATTGCAAGCAAGTCGAGGGTGGTGATCCTTCCGCTCTACTCAGCCCTGGTGCTTTGCCCAGTGCTGGGCTGCCCAGTACGGGAGAGATATAGAAATACTGGAGCAAGTCCAGTGAATGGTCATGAAGATGGTTAAGGGACTGGAGCATATGACATATGAGGAGAGATTGAGAGAGAAGGCTCAGGGGGGATCTTATCCATGTGTATAAATACGCGAGAGCAGGGAGAATAGATCAAACCAGACTCTTTTCAGTGGTGTCCAGTGACAAGGCAAGAGGCAATGGGCACAAAGTGATCAAAAATACAGGACATCCCATTTAAACGTAAGGAAAAAGAACTTTTTCACTGTGAGGGTGATCAAACACTGTAACAGGTTGCCCAGAGAGGCTGTGGAGTCTACACCCTTGGAGATATTTTAAACACAACTGGACATAGGCCTGAGCAGCCTGTTTTTGCTGGCCTTGTTTTGAGAAAGGTGGGGTTGTATTACACGATCTTCACAGGTCCCTTCCAACCCCAGCGAATCTGTGGAAGTTCTCTCTCCTATCCCTAACTCAGGACCAAGCGTTTTTTGTGGTATTTGGAGAAGTTACAGCTTCCTTAAAAACCTCTGAAAGCCCTTGTCTCTGTAATAAAGGAAAGTAAAAGTCTGACTACCTTCAGGCAGTCTAAAGTAGTTATTCAGCCTACTGACAGAAGCAAGTATTTAGATGCGTGTTGTTTCCTGGGCAAAGGAAAAAAAGAGAAAAATATATACTGACTAATGTCCCTTAGTGGAGAAGGCCTTCTTTTAGGCTGTTGTTTTCTGGCCTGCAAGACAGTTAAGCTTTGTTGATTTCTTTATTCCTGGACTTTGTTGCTCTGTTGCTTTTTTTGGGGGCCAAATTAGGGCCTGGTTAAGAGGCTTTCAGTGGAATGGCTGTGACTTTCAATGTTCTAAGCTGACATGAAGGTGAAAGATTGCCTGCCTGCCTGTCTTCTTGATGGCTTTTTTGAAAAAGCCATGTCTTGGCCTGCAGACAAGATAGTTAGCAAAGAGGACGTTGCATGAGAACTTCTCCAAGAACCCCAGAGCAGATGTTCCTGCTCCTTTCTGAGGTTCCTTTCTTACGGTCTATGTAGACACTTTCAATTTGTCTACCTGTTGGAGATGTCGGCCAGTCTTCTGCGCACCACTCCTGAACTTGTTGGCTATTTTCACTTGAATTAGAAAGAATGATAGTGCCCCTCTTGGGGGAAAAAGCTGAAAGCTCTGAGAATCCAGCTTTGCCATCTTCATTTAGTGGGCATGGGGGTGTTGGGTTGACGGTTGGACTCGATGACCTTAGAGGTCTTTTCCAACCTTAATGATTCTATGATTCTATGATTCTATAAAGCTTCAGGGAAAGCTTTAAACACAGCTTCTGCGTTATTAAACATAGGATAATCTACCCAAGAGACACAAAGACAAAGGAAACAGACTGTCATTAATTGTTCTTTACCTAGAATTCCTCACTTTGTTTTCCTTTTTTTGTCAATTGCTTCATACCTGGAAAGGGTTTCTCTGTAAATGAAAGGCTGGGGAGCTGAGCTCTGCAAAGAAGCCGCAGACCACTGCTGCTCGAAGCAACTGATGCTGTGAGAGGGGGGCATCCTCCAGCACCTGGTCTCACTATGATAAGATAAAACTGGTTGAGGAAACACACAAATGTGAGCTCTAGGAATGGGAATTTCAGGAGACGGAGAGGAAGATGGATTAAAAAAAGTATGAAACCTATACGGTGATAAAAAGAAATAAAACCATTTCCTGTCATTAACATGTGTGCTGTCTACAGTCTACACTCTCAGATCCAGGGTTTTGTTTGATAACACCTATAGGCTTAACAACTCTTCCGTGCAGAAAGCGTTCAGGCTATTTCTATAATAATGACTGTATAATCCTACTGTATTTAAATTATCTCAGAGAATCTTTGTTCATGCCTTTCCTATCAGGAAGACACTGTAAGTGCTGTCACCATTTTACTGTCTAAAAAAAGCAGGAACAGTGAAATGCAACAATCAGTTCAAGGTGACAAAACGTGTTTGCAGCAAAGTCATTTGACTTTCCTATTTAATATGTGAGGAAGTATGTGCTTCCAAAATTTGAGTTATAACTAGAAAAGGTCTATGAGATTTATTGCATTGCACCTGACCATTGGTTCATCCAACTCCATGTATTGTCTTCTAATTTGATGCATGAAACTAATGGAAACAGAAACAAGGTCATCTCAAATGAAAAAGACTCATCTTCTGTGCACAGAAAAGAATGCTACATCTGATCTAAAAACCAGAATTTTTAGCAGGGATCTGGAGCTTGAAAGTATGTGTAGACAAGGAAGAGACGGCAATTAGCTGGAGGGGGAAAACGGTGATAAAAAGAAATAAAAAGGCACAAACAACTTTTTCAATGGTTTCAGCTGATTAATATAACAACCTGGAAATGATCAGTATGATGTTTGGGCCATTAACAAAACTCGTAATTCCAGTTCTGTAATGTTAAACGTAGTGCCAAGGTAGATGATTTTGTGCCAAACTTTCTGTAACACCTGGTGTTAGGAATATATGCTTTTTATTTTTCTTCTCTTCTCTTCTATTAAAAGAAGACATTGCAAGTCTCTTTCTCCCGAAAGTATGCCATCTTTTCAGCTCTGCATTCTTATTCCTCCTCTTTATGAAGAAATATACAGTATATATACTCAAATACTGCCACTAATCATGCACTTCCTCTAAACGAGCAAGAAGATGACCTCAAGGTGACTCTCATTTCACTGGCTATGAAAGCCACTTCGCTCATGTCAGGATGTATGACTTTGAGTCCTACTGAGGCGTAATTACTCACGCACAATTAGTTTTGTTGGGTTTAACTCATTTCATGGGACAAGGGCATGTGACACTCATATAAAACAGGCCCTGATCTAACTGACAGCCTGAATTTGGCATTCAGAAATATGAAAGTTCAAAACAACACCTCTTCATTTATTCATGGGTCTATATCATTCTGAGCTGAGCCAGAACCAAAACCAGAGCTGTTAAGATACTAATGTTATTAGTATCCTATTTTTATACAGCCGTTTTCAGCAGCAGATCTTCAAACACTACCTAAAGTAGGTGAGACCTATGTGAGACAAGGGAATATTAGTGGCNCAGGAAATTACATGCCCAAGATCACACAGTTACAGAATCCTGTGCAAGCCACTATTCTCTAGCCAGAGCTCTGTATTCCATTACTAAACTATAACACAATCGTGGTGTGTTGACCTTGGCCAGTTGCCAGATGCCCACCCAGCCGCTCTCTCAGTTCCGCTCCTCAACAGGACAGGTGGAGAAAATAGGATGGAAAAGATCGTGGGTTGAGATAAAGACAGGGTCATCACTCAGCAATTACCATCATGAGCAAAACATGCTCAACTTGCTGAAAATTAATTTATTCTATCGCAAATTAAAATAAGTTTCAATAATGAGAAACAAAGATAAACAGTAAAAAAAACCTGTCCCCGGCCCTTTTTCCCGTGCTCAGCACCTCCCCCTACTCTGGACCCCACTCCCCCCGAGGGGCGCAGGGGGTGGGGATGGGGGTTGCGGTCGGTCCCCCCCAGCCCCTCTCGGCCGCTCCTCCCTCCTCCCCCGTCTCCCCGCTCCAGCGCGGGCCCTGCCCCGGGCTGCAGCCCTTCAGGGACAACCTGCTCCCGCCGGGGCTCTCCACGGCCTGCAGCCCCCTGCCAGTGCCTGGGCACGGACAGTCCATACAGCAATTTATGTCAAATATGTTTAATAACATCTCTTAAAACAAAATGCTTATCTATTTAAAAATATATATATATTTCAAAAAGAGACTCTATGTGGAACAGCACTGCACTTTGTGTCTGTGTAGTCAGCCAGTCACCGTGTTTTGACTGAGGAAGTCCTGAGGGGCTAACTCTGACTGTTTCAGGGCCAGATTCAGGTTTCCAAACAGGGTCTTCTGTACTCCAAAACCACAGTTAAAATAAAGGCTGATGGCATAACCTCTTATTAGGGTAATAGCAACCTTTGCATTCTGGATTTCACTTGTTAAGGGAATGCCAAAGCCGCTGGACTGCGGGACCCAGGGTTTTCTGACTTGGCCATCCTTAGGTGAGGCTGCCGCTGTTGCCATCCATAGGTCCAGCAGGTAGCAAGGATGAGCAGGTATCAAAGAGGCAAGCCCACACAGAGCAGATACACGGCCGGGCATGCCAACCAACACAGGGAGCAGAACTTTTACCAGCACCCACATAAAAACCAAGAGCACTCACATAAGTATGAAAAACACAGATGGCTTAATACTGTTCCTTTGTTCCAGATGACTAGGACTGAGGTTCACTAATGGACACATACTTTTAAGTCTGTCTAGTAACTATGTACAAACCCTGGGCTACTTACTTATTCAGCCACCAGCCGTAAGCTTGGGTCTTTCCAGGTGCTGGCTGGCTAGTCCAGCTTGAAGTTCATACATGAATCACATAGAGAGCAAGATCATACAGAAAATGGGAATAGGATTAATAAGAGGACAGTGCAGACTGTAGTTCTCCATTTCCCATGCTTGTTCCACCCCGATCCACCTTGATCCCTCCGTTTTTCACATTTGGCCCTTCCCCTAAATGTCCCATAATAATTTTCATGCATTCCCAAAATTCCCTCAAAGCATTGCATAAGCAGCTTTACACAACCCCACAAGCCCCCTCAAATAGCCCATAATCAGTTTGCTCTTTCCTGTGGGACACGTGGGAAACTTGTTTCCTTCTTTATTATCAGTTACAAAGTTCTGGTCGAACCCCCTAAAAGCTTTGAGTCATTTGTTCAATGGCCCCTCAGCCAGCGACCTGAGAGCTCAGGTCTTTGCTGTTGTCTATTATCTCTTGTTTTCCTTAGGGCTTATATAGCTAGGTGTTTAATTTATTTTTTTCCTGCCTCTTATCTTTGTCTGTTATCTTTATCTCTTATGCTGATAGCTGTTAACCAGATGTCCTTACATTCTACATATCCTTGCATCAGTCAGTGCTTGGATTAAAGAGTTTGAGTTAAAAAGAAAAAGACAGCAAGGGTAGAGTAGACCTGAAAGCATGCTAAAGGCTTTGGCTCCCCGGGATCAGCTCAACAGCTGAATCCTGAATTTCAGTTTACAAGAGGTGCCAAACCTCCTCCTTCTCTATGTTTTCCAGCTATTTATATACATCACAGGAAAGACCAAGGTGATGTGGAAATTAATGTGCTGTGTATTTGGTCTGCAATGAGCTGTGTAAAGGTTAGTAAGAGTTAGTCCCAATCTCATGACACTGACAATGAAATTACACAATGACAAAAAATAGTATTATTTCTGTTTTATGGGTAAGGGTCTGGGCCACAGAGACTGAATGGCTAATTCTAAATCACACAGGAATTTTACAACAGACTGAGAATTGGACCTTTCTCCCTCAAGTCTCAACCTAGTGATTCAATCACATAAAAAATCCCAAAATTCACATTTGGAAACTTTCCCAAATATGAGGGTACCAAGTTAAAAGATTAAATCAGTGCTCTTCCCAGGACGCTCCTCAGCTTCCCTTAAGGCTTACCAAGATTTTCTTATTTTTTGAGTCCAAAAGGGTCTTCAAAGCTTCCACTCACAGACAAATCCTTCACCTTGTTCCCAGAGCAGTGCAGAGCTGACTTAGGGGCACTTTTGTACCAGTTTATGCTCCAGTGAGAAAATGTCACCCAGCTCTAGTTAAAGAAGACAGAGCAGAAAACGTCAGAGAAAAGAAATAAAGACACATTTTCACTCTGTTTTACCCACATGACCTAAATTAAATTAGCAATGGCATGCTGGCACTTCCTCAGTCACCAATGACTTTGTTGTATTGCTGCAACCATGCTGCTACACGCAACGATGTCTACACAACCCTTTGCAGTCAGCTACTTGGCTGTCATGTGCATAACTTGATCTCCTCATCTTCACTTCACTGTCTGTGAAGTCAACAGTCTGTCTGAGGGCAGGCTCCTGTCTGAAAGCCTGCTCACATGCACAGCGTTTTCTCCTCTCCAGAGGCACCTTCCAGTCCGAACTTTCAGGCTTAATGTCAAAGGGGACAGCAGACATAATCCAGGGGGCAGCTTCAAAGACTAGTGAAGATAAACCAATAAATAAATGCTAAGTTATGCTTTGTGGTGTCAATGACTCTTACTGATCCCTTATCTGCTGGCTGTGATCTCTTCTGCGCTCACTCGACCTTGAACGTGGCTAAATGCTCAGCAGTAGCCACCATGTTATGCCCACAGAGAAATCCAGGCTTAAGCCCTTCCAAACCTCTTCTAAAATGCAGAATAATTGATTCTCAGTCTCCTACCTTCTCTGTTCCCTAAAGAGCACAACTGGCAAATCTTAATGTAAATTATACAGCATAATGATCTGTTAATTTGTCCTTACATTCAGCTCACAGCAATACAAAAGGTGTGGATAAGAAGCTGAACTTCCAGTGGTACACCAAACTGCCTGCGAGGTCACCATTAATAATTGTGATGCGATCTACTCAGTCTACCAGATGGTGTTTTTCATAGATTTCCATCCTGTTCATGATTTCACATGAACTTTGTGTGAAATGCAAGTGTTGCTGCTAATCTGCATTTTTGTTTTGTTGATATTAGCACATTAAAAAAGCGTGTGATGGAACAATATTGCTTTGTTGCTAAGTGATGATTCCTGAATACATGTTGGCAATGTAGCCAATGTAAGCAGAGCAAACTGATTTGGCTAGAGTTTGTAAAATCCTCATTTCTTCATTAAAAAATCATTTCCTTGTTGAAGAACTATTGGAAAAGGAATAGAAACTTTTATTTTCAATGATCCCTGAACTGTAGGTCTTTCTAAATTGGAAGTTGATTTATCTGAAAATTTGTTTATTGTTTTGTATTGTATTGGGTTTGCATGGCAAGGTTTTGGTAGCAAGGGGGCTACAGGCATGGCTTCTCTGGGAAACTGCTAGAAGCTTCCCCTACGTCCAACAGACCCAATGCCCACCAGCTCCAAGACGGACCCATCGCTGGCCAAAGCTGAGCCAACGAGCAACGGTGGTAGTGTCTCTGTGATAACGTACTTAAGAAGGGGAAAAAAAACTGCTGTGCAACAGCAGCCAGAGGAGAGGAGTGAGACTATGTGAGAGGAACAACCCTGCAGACACCAAGGTCAGAGAAGAAGGAGGGGAGGAGGTGCTCCAGGCATGGGAGCAGAGATTCCCCTGCAGCCCGTGGTGAAGACCATGGTGAGGCAGGCTGTCCCCTGCAGCCCGTGGAGGTCCATGGTGGAGCAGATCTCCACCTGCAGCCCATGGAGGGCCCCACGCCGGAGCAGGTGGATGCCCAAAGGAGGCTGTGACCCCGTGGGAAGCCCGCGCTGGAGCAGGCTCCTGGCAGGAGCTGTGGACCTGTGGAGAGAGGAGCCCAGGCTGGAGCAGGTTTGCTGGCAGGACTTGTGGGGGACCCACGCTGGAGCCGTCTGTTCCTGAAGGGACAGGAAGGGACCCTTCCCCCCCATGGAAGGGACCCATGTTGGAGCAGTTTGTGAAGAACTGTGGCCCGTGGGAAGGACTCACGTTGGAGAAGTTCATGGAGGACTGTCTCCCGTGGGAAGGACCCCATGCTGGAGCAGGTGAAGAGTGTGAGGAGGAAGGAGCAGCAGAGACGTGTGATGAACTGTCCGCAACCCCCATTCCCCATCTCCCTGTGCCACTTGGGGGGAGGTAGAGAAAATCAGGAGTTAAGTTAAGCCCAAGAAGAAGGGAGGGGTGGAGGGGAAGATGTTTTAAGATTTGGTTTTTTATTTCTCATTACCCTACTCTGCTTTGATTGGTAATAAATTCAATTAATTTCCCTGAGTTGAGTCTGTTTTGCCCATGACGGTGACTGTTGAGTGATCTCTCCCTGTCCTTATCTTGACCCATGAGCTTTTCATCCTATTTTTCTCTCCCTGTCCAGCTGAGGATGGGGAGTGATAAAGTGGCTTGGTGGGCACCTGGCATCCAGCCAGGGTCAACCCACCATATTGTTGCTCACAATCAAGTTTTGTTTAACTTTTAAAATAAGCTAATATGTTTAAATATGAACAGCCATAACTAAGGTATCTTATCAATCTTATACTAAGTCTGTCTAGCTAGTAGTGAAAACTACAGAGTATGTCTTTGGGAATCAATTTAATCCAAACAAGAACTAGAGATGCTCTCATTATAACTATGCAGCCATTTTCATCCCTCTTTTTTACCCCACTTAGTTTTCTTTTCAATTTTATCTTATTTTTAAATTGCCCAGATTTGGCACACTTGTTTCGGTGATGTTTGTAAAATCCCTAGAATAGTAATATCTTTAAATCTGGTACAAATGTCTTTAAAGACGTTAGCTCACTGATGTGTAGAGGGAGGTTTCCCTCTCAAAATCCACAATTAAAATCTACAATTTATTTTTTTTTTACCAGGAGACAAAAATTCAAATTGGAAATATGCTTTCCATGCCATGTCAAAATTAGTAAAAATATAATCTCTAAAGTCAGTCAGTTGATGCTGCAATAGAGAGTATCATACTCCTTAAAGAATAAAAAGAAAAAAAAAAAAAAACGAACCGGTAGATTGCAGTGAAGGAATAGGCATCTTGCTGGAAATGTTTGATAATTGTTTCATGCCCTAACTACTGTTGCTTATTCTTTGCAGGTGAAGGTGCTCTTGTTACCAGTTAGTTGGTTTATAGCTAAAAGGCTTTAGTTTATCCCATTATGCATGGACAACAACTGTTATCAATTCACAGGCAGGCCTTACCTCAAATTTAAGGCATCTACAGGTAGTCATCTGCAGTTTTTTACTAAGCTGCAGGCATCAAAAAATGAAAATCTAATCAATACCTTTAGTATGAAATCAGCTGGAAGGTATTTTAACCTGCTTTGAGCAATGTGTACTCCTCAGGCAGTCCTCATTTTAGTGAGTGAAAAGTTTCCTCTTTAAAGGAAGCTGAATCATGTCTCCTGTTCTGTTCACAGACCAATGCACAGACCCTTCTATTTGAACTCATCTTCTTAGTGCATTGACAAACCTATAACATAGAGACCGAGGTGATATGAACTTACATTTACATGCTTTAAAATCAAATATGGAGTGTGTTCTAATTTGAGACATTGTTCCTGCAAAGTAATGGTAGCCAGGACACACATACATTGCCATGAGAAAAGTGAGTTAGTCCTTCTCCTGCCCTTTTTTTTGCTAGGGACCAATGCTGAGGAACCAGAGCCCACCTGAGAAGACTCGAACACCTGCTTTTGCAGAATATAGAATATGCGTATCCATTCTTCCCTGTCCCTCTCTGATATGGGGCAAAGAGAGCATGAGCTGCACCAGCTCTCATCTCGTAATGCTTTTGTACTGATTAGCCCTGGGGTAAACAAATGCCTGGATGCTGACTAGGGCATGGGAAAAAAAGAGGTCTCTCTTGATGTTTAGCATATTAAATCATTACTTTTCAACTTGAAAATGTTTTCTCTCCCTGCTGATCCTTCCTAATTTTCCAGTTACTCAAGGCAAAAGAGTAAAAACGAAAATAAAAAATGTCATTTCTTTGCTGCACCAGGAAATTTAAAACCCAGATTAATTCTGGAACTGTGGTTCGTGTCCAAAGTTCTTTGATAATACAGTCTATAACCAAGGGAATTGCTTAATTCTGTTCAGTTTGCTCATCCCTGCTCACACCCATAATAAGTTCCTGCATAAATTAAACGATAATTAATTGTGTGACATTTCGACCCACGTGTTGTGGTTTTAGAGTTAAGATTTCCTGATGGAAACCAATCCATACGTTTAGTTTCTCCTTGTTTACTGTAACACTTTCCCAAGTTTTTTCACACTGAAGTGCTTGCAGTGTGGCTTCATGCATAATAATCAGATCAGGGTAAGGTTACATAACAAGAAAGAACTTCACTTTCATCCTCTCTAGGTAATAGATGAGCAAGTCAGACAGGAAATCAGTCTGCTTTCAAACAGGGTATATTTAAAAATTTATGATGCAACGATATCTTATACTCCCTAGGTTTAGAGGAAAAAGCATGGTTTGATAAAGTGGCACCCTATACCCAAAGCAAAATGGTAACACGATTGCCAGTGTACAGCATGAAACAGAAGCATTGACAATATCAATCCTATTATTAATCATTCTGTTGAGAATGGCTATTTATCAAACAATGAATCTCCCAGCAACTATGACTTACATGACTTGAACTTAAAGAGCCCTGAATGATCCTTGAAGGATAAAGGCAATGCTAAATTTTCACATAAGTCACAAGAACCTTTGCTTTCCTGGGTCAGGAGAAAAATGAGGAACTACCATTAAGGCCATAATGGTTAGGTTTGCTCCTGTTGCAGTAAATCAGAGGAGGAGCAACAGGAGAAGAAAGCAGAAAGGTTTCTCTCAGCTTCCCCTCCAACTCTCTAAACATCAGTGTCCAGAGGAGCAGGCACCACAATGACTCTTCCTGGAGAAGAGGGCTTGGTTGCAGCCTTTCCAACAGTGGTGTTCTTCACCTGCTTTCCGATGGGGTCCTGGCAGAGCTGTTGTAGAGCAGAGGAGAGCTCCCAGGCAGTTACCCTCTTTTCAGGAGGGCAAGGAGATGGATTAATAGGCTTGGAGCCTAACCCATCTTCTCAGGACCTGCTCCAAGTTTCCTACAAATCAGAACCAAAGGAGGAGGACTACAGAAGAGGTACTGGCGGAGACAACCTTCCTGACAGAGGTGCTAGATGGAGGTCAGCACCAGTCCTGAAGACTGGAGACTCCTCTACTGATGATATTACTGAGGAGAGGACTCTCGTGTGTGGGTAATAGAGTGGGCACTGTTTCCCACTGAGGAGGGGCAGTGGGGAAATGCTTTCGATGCCAGCACATCCACTTACGCATCTGGTATTCAGGCGACTCTTTCTGCTGGCTTTAAAGAAGGAAAGAAGATGCACTGTGCAGTGAGGGAAGTTTGCCCTGCTGGCATTATAACTCTCCATCTGTTCTGCAGGCAGAGTGAAAACTTCGGTGTCAAGAGCAGTGACATCAACATTAAATGTACTTTTTTTCTCTCTTTTTCAGAAAAAAATAAATAAATGAAAAGAATCAGAGAGAAGTAGATAAAAGTGCATAACTTTCAACAGGCACTTCTCCTCTGAAGAGAGAAAACGGTCTAGGTGGATGCTGAATTGAAAGAATTCAAGAGTGAATATGTCAGTTAACAGTGATTTGGCTTGAATGATATCTTCCCAGAGGAAAGACATAACTCATAAAACTTTCCTCTGGAAGGTCTTAGATTCCAGCTAATTAATTGCAGTGAGGTATCTTTTAAACTAGAGGTGTGCCAAAGCAGATTCAGTTGCTTCTGAAACACTTACTGTTGCCAAGTCTTGCTATTATTCCTTTAAAGACCAGCTCCTATGTATATCAGTACAAAAATCCTTGGCAGTATAAAGATAATGCAGAAATACAGCAGGTTTTTTATGAAAAATAATATCTCAGTGAAGACAAGAAGGGGAGGGGGCACAGGAAAACAGGTCTTGCTATGAAGCCTTCGAACTTGAATGCCTTGGAATAAAGCTCTGTGCCCTGCAGGCTCAAAGGCTGGTGAGCATCTGAACTGGTTCGCCATCTGAACAGTCTAGGGTGACCATATCACCCCCCCTGTTTTAAATATATCATTGTACAGATCTTCAGGGCCTTGCCTCATAATGGCCATACTTACCTGACTGCAGTGTTGGTTCTTCCTCTGTCTTCTTCCTTTGGCATGAGACTCCACGGGCTGGGATTTGTTCTCTACGGAACGTCTGTTCCTGCTTTTATTGTGTACACCTGGGGGGGTTGTAGCACAGCCTGGGCATGCCAGTCTGTTGACTGAGCAGGAGGGAGGGTCGTAGGCTCCAAGAGTTGCACTGAGGCTGCAGGATGCTACAAGGAGGGCCAACACCATCTGAGTCTCTTTCCAAGCAAAATGCGAACTGATGTGTTTGACTTTGCTCTCTCATGGCAGCTCCCCCAAATGTGCACGCTGACTTGTGCTTTTTACCTGCTCGCGAAACAAAGTAAATAAAAAAATTCTCCTCAATAACCTTCAGCTTCGTTCCTGATGACAAAGCGGGTATAGGTGGGGTACATCTACACTGTTATACATAATAAATAAAGATGGACTTCTCATTACAGTTTATTAACTCCAGTTAAAAAAGCTGTATAGACAAGGACACTTGCTTTTTAACTAGCAGTTGCAGCTCATGAGAAAACCCATACAGAGTATCCTGCCAAATCAAACAAAAACCTATATTGCTGTTTGTTTCTTTTTGGTTTTCACTGCTATTTTAACCGTGATAAGACCACAGCTTTTCTCATGCTGGGTAGATCGACCTAGATTAACCCTTAGCAGGTTTCTGGATCATATGGAAGATATTCAAATACCAGGGTGATAGCTAATCTTTTAGAAAACCTTGATACGTAGCTTGTAATTCATGTGCAATACAGCGTGAAAGATTGAAGTCAGTGGCAAACAGTTTTGTTTTGAATCTGTATCCCTCACAAGAAAGAAAAACTAAAAAATGACCTAAATAAGCTGTATTTTATCACGCTTAAAAATGAAAAGCAAATGGAACCTCCATGTTTATAGCCCTGAGCCCCACAGAGCCACAGATGGAGGTTGCCACTTTGAATTTTTAAATGAACGTTGTTCCTTAAAAAGTGCAGAGGAATAATAGGTAGCAGAAAACTTGCTCAACTATTAATGGTGTCATTCTGTTAGAAAGATGTAGGAAAAAGAGATAATAATGATTATCACAAAGTGGGAGAATAAGGTGGAAAAATAAACTATAATTTCAAAGCCATAAAAGCACTTGGGAGGCAGTTTTTCATCCACCTTTTTCTATGTCTGACTTTTGCACATCAGAGCAGAGACATCTCAATAGAAAGACGGTTTGAAAAGATTGATGAGAGCTAACAGGACCAGAGTTTTCTTTTACAAGTGACTGTGCATTTCAATTTAATGTTCAGGCTTATTAGATGCAAAAGTGTAAAACTCACAGTTCTGATTCAAGACAGAGACCAGGAAAATGATACTGGAAGGAGTCTGAGACAGGGATTGTACGGCCAGGGATGGTTCTGGTCAGCCTCACCACCGCCTTCCATGCTCATATTTCTTCCTGAGGTAGCTGCCTTTTTGGGGTACAGCTAAATAGGCTGCCCCAGCTGCTTAACTGCCAGAGTTCACAGGCTAAAATTGGTGCTGATTTACTGTAAAACACTAGCTTATAAATTGCAGAGATTCAGCAGCTGCTGCAAGAGCAGATGAACCATTTCTGCAGACTTGCTTTAAGAAAGGGGTCAGAATGACAATGGAGGCCAGGAAATATCAATATGGTCCTGAGTTAAGCTGTATTCCCTCCTGAAACAGAGGAGGGAAATTTACCCTTATTCAAGGAAACACTTAAATGTGTGTTTACATTAACCATGTGCTTAAACTCCATTGATTATAATAGAGTTTAAGTGTACATTTAAATGTAAGTGTACGTGTATGGGACTTTACAGAAGGTATGCAGTTTTGAATCAGAGTCTAGGTAATTAAGACAGCCAGCTCATCCTGAATACAGCTTTGTTGAAGTCAATAATACATTTTTATTCTTACTGATAAAGAGCACCAAATTTGTATGATGTAAATGCTCCATAAGCTATCCCAATAGCTTATTCCTGCTATGGAATTCAAATCTCTTGATATGGGAGGAGCAGGATGAAGTCTAATATAATACATCCTCTGTATACAATCCTGATAACACAATCCTCTTTAAATCATGCAAGCACTTAAAGATTTTACTTAATTAGAAAGTTCTTCTGAGTTTGAATACGATTTCAGTGATCCCATGATCAATTAATTACATCATGATGATGAAGTTGCAGTGGGTCTTGGCAAAGAGAGGTTAAACCATAACACATGGCAACAGCTAGATCATTTTAGGACCAAAGTCTATGTGGTCCACACTAATGCATCAGCCATGCTCACAGTCATGTTTGTCAACAGGGTCAAATCCATAAAAGTCCTGTTTAACACTGTAACTTCAGGTCAAAGGAAAGTCCTAAAACCTCAAGCATTAGCCCAACTGACTTATTTTTGCAATACATTCAATAAATTTGTAGTATCTTGCAGCACTAGTGCACAAATGCTTTCAACAGGAAACTTCGTGTGTTGTTATGACAGCAACACAAAATGCCTTCTTTTGTCTGTTTGTTAGGGTTGCAAAGGTGAAAGCAGCACAACTATGTGCTTCTCTTTCTTCCTCCTTGGGAGACCCCCAGTTTCTTATCTGAATGTATTTAGGTCCATTTTCTGACAAATCCATGGACTCTCAGGTATTCCCTAAATTTTCCAGATATTCCTATTTGCTCCTCATTTTTCCCTTAGTATTCTCAATGATTCTTTGGTTCCCTCTGCTTCTGAAGTGCTCATACTGAGCTCTCTGTTTCACTTTATTTTCCTGGGAGTTATTTATACTTATATTATGGTTTATAACCCTGCAGGCTGCCTAGCAGAATTGCCATCGCAAATTTTGACAGCTTCTCACATATAACCAATATCAATAGCAAAGTCTCTTTGGGATTTTGTGGAGTCTTCTGGAAGCTGAGGGTCAGAAGAAGACATGTTTTCTGATCTTTGTTCAAATTTCTGGTAGGCTCAGGATTGTAAAGGGGTGGTCATCTATGGTGTGGCACTTACTTACAATGTGGAAAACTTTCCGAGACTCACTCCTTGGGTCCACATAATCAGTGACTGTCTCTCAATTTCTAAAGGTGAGTACCTTTAGTCCCACTGTATACCAAGCCTTGGTCTCGGGCCTTGATCATCTGCATGATCCCAGTGAAGGTCAATCCCTGTCACAGGGATGTGTGACTTGAAGGCTGATGTAAGTGGGGTGGGAGTCTTTGTCTGGCTTAAGAGTTAGATCTAAGTATTCAAGCTTGCACCTAGGATGGACTGAAAATAGTAAGGAATTTACTCCTGGGAATGGCTTTCTCATGGATACCTAAACCACAAGAAGACAAATAGTTGCATTTTTATACCCATGAGAAATGGTCCTCATATTCTCTTCCCAGCCAATGAGGGCAACCGAGCTTGGTGGTGACAAACACATGGATTATGGCTGCCAGCAGTCTCCTTGCCTCTTTCAGATCCATGTGCCTGGCCTGATAGGCTTGGCTTCATAGGCAATTGTCATCCTATTATCTATGAAAGCAGATGTGGATTTTGCAGTGCTAAAGAGTTTGAGCTCCACAGCTCATCTGTTAAAGCAGGAAAAAATGCAATGTGGTATCTCAGTCCCCCTGCTGCTTTGAGATGTGGCACTACAGTGTTTTACAAGCATCTTTCATGCACTGCAGCAATTTTCTCATGATTTTCTCACTTGAGTTCCCAGCCTGTTGTAACAGCTGGGTTACCAGAGGAATGAATTGGCCCTGAGGTCTCCTGTGACCACTCCTTCTTACATTGCACTTCTGCTCCCTCCCTTTGGGGAGGGAGTTACACTGGCTGCAGCTTTTATTTTCATTCCTATTCAGTCTTTAGCAGTTCTTCTTTGATGCTTCCTGCCATCTCTCTCTTTCTTGCTGTGCTTTCACGGCTTGCTATTGCAGGCACACGTAAGATCATGCTGTGATGAGCTTCCTCAAAGCAACGTCTTGCTGGTAACAGGTATCTCTGCAGTGGAAGCTGGCAGTGTACAGCTGTAGGGAGACAATATGCTCCTCTCTGTCTTTTCAGATTCATCCCCTCTTGGGACTCACAAGGGCACCCCTCTTGACCAGAAATGTCAAACCACAGTTTGAAGCTGGCAGCAGATAAACTCTGACAGGGTTCAAATCTGCAAGCCCTGAGAGCAGTAACTTGCATTGATGTGCTTCCAAAAGGTCTGCATCTGCATTAGGAGTGCTGCTGATCTTTCCCCTTAAAGATTTAGGTAGCATTTAAAAAGGTACCAAGGTGAAACACAGAGGGGGCATTATCTCATTTCTGAGTTTCTGATACTCTTAAAGCCTAAAAGGAATTATTTCTTCTCTTGAGAGATGAAACATTAAAAAAAAATTCATAGAGGTTCTAAATATATATGCAGAAAAACAAAATGATTGATAGAAGGAACATATATTACTTAAAAGAATTAAGAGCGAGGAGCTGAAATGTTTTCAAGTGCAAGAGGTGACTAGTCTCACAGTAAACAGAAAGAACATTCAAAACACACTAGATAGGAGGAAAAGTTCTCATGCCTTCTGTTTACTCTCAGGAAAATGTTCCGCGCTTAAACTCAGCAAACCCCATGAGCTGTAAAAGAGTGAAACATTATTCTGCTCCCTAGAGCTGAGCAATGTCAGGATAGGAAGGTTACAGAATACCCAGAAAGGGTACGATTCCTCGGCTGATTGCCAGCTAATGTACTTGAGGGCAGCTCCCATGTTACACCCTTAGCCTAGGGACAAGGAGGAAAAATGAGTTACATCCTTCGTTCATAGCATACAAAATAAACTGAATACAGTCAAAGATCCCCCCTCCTCCATGTCTCGGGCTTTACCACTCAAAAAATGACAAGAGCGCAGTCCGATAAACTGAATCCTACCAGTATTGTGTCACAGCTGGGCATTTGACGGTCTTTTGACAAGCACAAATCTGGAGTGACAAATGGTTTTGAGGTCGGGCTTGAAATCCTGGGGAGTTTCTGAGCAGACTGAATCATAAGAAAAGTCTTGGAGTTTGTGTTGGTGGTTATTTTTCAGCCAGGCACTGGCACAGCCTGCCAAGGAAGATGTGAGAGCTCCCTCCAGGTTTTGAAGAGTAAAGTATAGAGAACAGTCTGTCTGAAAACATACAGGTAGGGTCTATGATTTTTATTCCATTAAGAGAGTGAGAAAAACCCCTCTACAAAAACAAAAAAGTTTAGACAACTAATATTTTTGAAATTGTTTTGGCTGCTTCTTGTTAAATTACGATAGAATCATAGAACAGTTTGGGTTGGAAGGGACCTTTAAAGGACATCTAGTCCAACGCCCCTGCCGTGGGCAGGGACATCTTCAACTAGATCAGGTTGCTCAGAGCCCCGTCCAACCTGACCTTGAACGTTCCCAGGGATGGGGCATCTACCACCTCTCTGGGCAACCTGTGCCAGTGTTTCACCACCCTCATTGTAAAACATTTCTTCCTTCTATCTAGTCTAAATCTACCCTCTTTTAGTTTCAAACCATTCCCTCTTGTCCTGTTGCAACAGGCCCTGTTAAAAATTTTGTCCCCCTCTTTCTTATAAGCCTCATTATGCCTACGTGCAGATGATCTGGGCTATAAAAATAAAATTCTTCTGCTCTGACACCTACCAACATTCCCACTGTTAGTAATCAGTTCAAGATATTGGCATCCATACATTTGTGGGGAGGACTGGGGGAAAGTACTTCACTTCAGGTCAGCCTATTGCTGTGAGTTCCCTTTAAAACCCTTCCCTGAAGAGCAAAGTGAGTTTATACTTAAGACCAAACCATTCCATTGTAAAGATGATACATGCATTGTTATTAGATATCCTTAGAGACAAAGGGTATCTAATGTAATTTTTTAACGTGAAAATCCTTTGATGTCCTTGAACATTTCTGCAAAAGGTCCTTTGCAAGGGAGTATTTTAAATGTAAGTGGAGGGATCCATCCAAAGACTGTAGCTGTTCACACACCAACAACCTATTGTTGCTGCAGATACAGACGTTTTTCCTTTGCACTCTCAACTACCGCAATTTTGCTGTAACTATTCAAGCCCCTTACAAAGGAATTAAATTTCATGTGAAAGCAAAGAAAATACTGAATAAGCTAGTACAGCATCCTTCTGCTTCCCTTCAACATCTTTCTTTTCTTTTAGCTATCTTTTGTTTCCAATTTTTATGTCTAGCTGAAGAATAGGCAGTTGTGCAGTAAAAGTATTTCCTTTCTTTATACACAATATGGTAAGCTTGATGTACTGCTTTATATAAATGTTACAGATTAAACCTGTTCTTAATATTTATAAGAATTTTAAACCTGATGCTAATATGGCACTGCTCTCCTTAAAGATATAACAAAGCACAATCCTCGGGGCAAAAACTATGAAATAAACGTTTTTTGAGATAACACTTTTCTTCACTTTGCATAAATTTAACACTGTACTCTCTGTACAATATGTGATCTTTTTCTTAATTCCCCATAGACATAAACAGCTCTGGTGAGATGTCATGAAAGCAACAGAAGCTTTGGAGAACACCACGCATTAAGGATGCTGACTTTAATTTTCTGCTTCAGTTTTGCATGGCCTACTTACTCTTCAAAAGCCTTGCCATGTCGTGATGCAGAGTGGGGATGAAGGAACTATTAGACTATATTTAGCCACATATTAAACCTCAGCTGTAAACACCCAACAAACGATATTCATGGAAGCCTTGAGGTGTCTGTAAACAAAAATGGCATGGTGCAGTCACCTTCATTCAGAAGGAGAGTTTGTATTGTACATCATGGTCTTCCAGTGGTCCTGCCTCCAGGCACTGGGCTGAGATTGCTGTTTTACAAGTTGAGAAGTATGGAGGGAACGGGTGCCTGCAGAGGCCTGCCTGGATTAGCTGTTCTACAGAAGTCACCTCTTGGAGATCCTGTGACTTCTTACCTGAAACTCTCTTTTATTTTTTAAGGACATCAGGTATTTCTAATGTAAAATGCCTTTGGCACGTGATAAATGTTTCACCTAGATCGAAATGCAAAGTGTACAGGAGGAGTAATCCTGGACAAAATAAAAAAATTATACATCATTGGCCAAATTTATTAAAGTCCAGACTCTCCATGTGCAGTACAAACCATTCTTCCTCCCTCTTCTCCATTTTGTATCTCTGAGTGCTATTCTGCCACAGATTCACAGAGTTGTAGCGGATTTATTTCTTGTAGTTCAGCAGCCTCCCACGTTTCCTTGGCTCATCCCCTCAGCTCGTCAACTGCTGGCCTAACCCTGGAGCAACTAAAGTTTGGGGCTCCTTTGGAGTTGCGGACTGAGCCTAGACTTTGCAACAGTTCAGATGTTTCCTCACTAAACCACTTCCAATGCCTCCAGGCAGAAAAGTGCCTTGTACTACAATCGAGGTTTCGGCTTCTTTAATAGCAGGTAGGTTTTATTTGGAAACTGAAGACACAAGGACTGTTTCTTTGCCTCTCCAAGGCTGGGCTCAATGTAATACGTGTTCAGGTCAATCTCAAGGAGGGGAGCAACTTCCCAATATATTTTTAATCCATGATCTCTACTTGATTGATTAATCTCTACATTTTTTCAGCCCTTTCCTCACATCCTCCTACTTTCCTGTCATCTTCTTTCCCTTCATGACTTCAGTTGTCACTTCACTCGTTACTGTGAAGCAGGTCCAACTCTCATTTTCCGGTGTTGCGCAGGGCACGATGTTCCAAACAAACAGAGAGGACTGCAGGAAGGGAGAGGGAAATGTTACAGTTAGTGAGAACTGTCATAACATAGACATCCTAATTTTAGTAGCATTGATAAATTTCTAAAGTATGAAGCTTGTAACTTTAAATAAACCCATTCCAGAGTATATAATCAACATACAGTTGATTAAGTATTTTCTTATTTGACTTAGCCTTATCATCAAACAATTTTCTCAGTTCACAAACAAAGTAGAGATGATTCAGCTTATCTGTATGGAAGGAAACAGTGAATTTGGACTGCCAGAACAAAACTTCCTGGTTTGACTCCTCTCAAAAATAACAAAAAAGCTCAATGTTACATTGGCAAAAGTATCTTAAGATATTTTTGAAAACTTCACCTTGGTGAAGTAAGGAAAAAATCCAATAATTCTGAAAATTTCTGTTGAAACATGACATGAAACCACGCAGCATGCTCAAAATGGAACTGCACAGATCTAAACGACTTTAGATCAGATACTAATGAGGAAAAATAGTAATATTAGTCTGTAGTGAAAAAAATAATTTCTTACTCATCTGTTTTGGAAAAATTGGCTGTAGGGGAAAATTGCCACTTGTGGAAGAAATACAATTTTTTAAAGTTTACTTAATGAAATCTACACATGAAATAAATATTTTGGCTTATCCTGATATGCCAAAATTTTTTTTAAGTGGTTTTTTTTTAATGCTATTATAAAGTATTTGTTTAGCTTTTTTAATCCTCTGTCTTTTTTATTTGGCTACAACTGTTAACAAAATGCACTGCAAGTTTACAAGTAAGTATTCTTCTTAAAATAATTTTTTCAGTGATTTATGAATTAATAACATGGAGCTTAAACAGTAGATATGGAGCTAGATGAAGTACATTTGTTTCTGGTTTGACGCTGACTGTAAAAAGTAATTTGAGTCAAAATGAAAAAGAAATGTGATCATCTTGGGTCCTGACAAAACAAAAATTATATCTAAATTAATTTTCTTTTAATCTAAACTTTTTAAATATATACCACTTCTTATATGCTCCAAAATGTTTTTTCCAGATGCACTAGTTGGTATAACAAAAGATTTATTCCTTATAAAATTTTACTGCCTATCTCCTTAAATCATTATTGCTAGAAAAAGTATGGATGGAAAATAAAACTTTGCATTTTACAATGTAACACAGGTTTTTAAAAAAAAAAAAAGTACTAAATTCAACAGGCATTTGTGAATTATTTTCTCTCCCCCTCACCAAAACTTCAATTTTCCAGCATTTGTCAGCAAATTGCTCGTTCTATTCTAAGCGTTCGTTGGCATTAAAATCTGAAGAGCTGCAAATCTTCATGCTTCAGAGAGATAGATACACTTCTGGCTGCGTTCAAGGAGAATTCCCCTTTTGTGTAAAGCACAACACGGCGATGGGCATTGTCAGAATCCGAGCTTCCCTCCCACTCTCGCCTGTGCTAGCTGCTTTCCCAGCTACAGTGCATGAAACCACATTGCAGTTCTTATCATTTTAGGCAGATTATAATTACAGCCTAAGTAAACTGGCTTTACAAGTGGTGACAACATTTAATTCAGTCCATTAATCCACCCCTAACTGTTTCTCAGTTCTACAGAAAAACTCGCAGATGTCTGTAATATCTACAGCATGATCAGTTAGGTGACTACATCAGATTCTTCTCAAAATTCGTCATATTAGAGAGGTGCAAAGACACTCTAGTTCTCACATGTTCCTGTGCAAGCAACAGGTATATCTGTCTGCTCAGCCCTTCACACATTAATGTGATTTTCAGCATTAAAAAGATTCTGAGAAACTCTTGTCAAAGACTCCAGATTATCCAGTTACACTAAAACCAGGCAGTTACCGCAAGGTGGATAAATCCTGCATGACCTACCTCTGTGGACCAGCGATTTCCTTCAAATTAGCCCAATCAATTAAATGTGTTTTAGCCCAATCAAATAAATGTGGTTTATATGCATATTTCATACACACATGAGAGATCTTGGTGGCAAGAAAGGGCCGCACTGAGATATAGGAGGGTTCACTGGAAACGCCACAGATCATTGCTTGGAGCTCTCACCATGACGTATGGCCAAAAAAACCCCACCCTGCATTCCCTGATTCCCGATTCCCTTCCCATGGGTACATTTCCCACTGAGATAAGGAGAATCTTTATTTTTAGAGAGTGAGAACAGGAGAGAGTGATTTTGGGGAGCAAAAAATAAAGTTGAGTAACAGCTTGTGTACAGAAAGGCTAAGAAAAATATTTCTCCATGCAATGTTACACATTCGTGCCCAATTTGTCCTCACTTTGTAAACTTTTGTGGCAACAGTCCCAGGGGCCTGGTTAGGGACACGTCGCCTTGTCTTGTCACCCTTTAGGCAACTGTTGGCCTCTAAGGAGTTGCATTTCTATCTGGACTATAAAGCTTCCCAGTAGTGCTCCATGTGGGGTGGCTGCTTGCCTTTCTGTAGGCAGAGTCAAGCCCAGCTGATGAGGTGTAGGTAGATACCCCTTGCTCCGTGAAGGTAGTGGGTGTAAATGGCTGCCTTCACTTGATATGGGATCATGAAACGGGGAAAGGATGAAAGGCAAGTTTCCCAATGCATTTGAGGAAGCTTTTCCCACACTGTATTTATTTTTAGCAAGTATTTGTGTTAAAATCATCAATATTAATCTGGTAAGAGAAGCCATCCATTCTGTCTTTCTTTCAGGTTTGTTGAGAAATATTGGATGGAATTCATTAATCAATGATCTGCCAGCCCTAGGATTAAATCAAGGACTAAGGGTTTTATGAGGTGAGAGAAGGAAGAGTCACATGTCCTATTTTCACCACTCCATGCAACATATACAACCCAGGGCATGCAATGTGATGATGGCTGTATATCTGCTCAGCCTTCTCCACCTCAGTGTGCTGCATCTGGCCTGCTCCAAGACCTTGCATCTCAGCAACCCCAGGAAGTTGATTTGATAGGCCACCCTCCAGTAACCAGACTGCAAATAGGTTTGGTGCCTGCTTCCTAATTTTTTCTCTTAATGTTGAGGATATAAAATATGGACATTTGAAATATCCCAGCATACAGCACTGCAGAACATGGCTGCAGTTCTTCCAGAGGGCTGTGAAGCTCTGTCACAGCTTGGATTTCTCAGAACAAAGCAACAACTGCTATGTGCAGTCCAAAGCAAGTTGCACACTTGGATGTGCGTGTGTGATACCTGGGTCACCAAGAGAAACGTCCATAGAGGTACTTTCCCCTTTGGAAAAATCAAAATGGAAAATCCCCATGTACATAAAATTCCTGCCGATTAATGGTCATTTTTCTCTCCCAATACCAAGGGCTCTGCTTGCTTGTGTAGAGCTAGGGACAGGAGATCAAAGTCTAAAGTTTAAAATGTTAAATTTTAGATGTTAATTTGTTTCATGTCGTATTACTCATCTTTCAGGCAAGCTGCTGAGCTGAGAAGAGCATAAAGACACATGAAAGAATCTGGAAATCTGGCCTTTCAATATTTTTTTTTTCTTGGTATATGTGTTTGTGTGTGTGTGTTTGTATATAGGTCTCAGTGTACATAAGCATCTTTTAGCTGTGGTCCTTGGACTAAGAGTAAGGCTTTATCTCTACTGTGAGCATCTGCTGGTACTGGCCTGGTATGAGAAAACATGAAATAATCACAGCTCCACCCCACAAAGACCTCCTGTCCAGCCCCGTGAGCTAGCACAGCTGGGAGGAAGAGTAGATTGTGTTGGTCCAGTTTATACCATAGGAGATGCAGCCCACCTCAGATAGCAGAGAATTCCCTTCTAACAGTAGATGCTGCACCTCCAAGAGATGCTCTGCTGAACCACAGTCCTGGCAGGAACTCTCTAGGATGAGAGAGATAATCCTTTAAAGAAAAATCCAGTTTCCCTTGTTTGGGGTGGGGTTTTTTGCAAGGATATGTAAAATTTTTAATGAAGGGAGAGAGGAAAAGAGTAATTGAAACACACATGAGGAGAACAAAAAAGCACTTTCAAAGAGCTAAAAATACTATTGCCTTTATCAGAAATCCCTGTACTGCCTAGAAAGTGCTTGCTTCCCAGTTGAGGAGATTTCACACAGACCTGTGGTATCACTATTTATCAGCAAGTTTAATTACCATTGGGCATTTACATGCAAATCATAGAATCATAGAATGCTTTGGGTTGGAAGGGACCTTTAAAGTCATCTAGTCCAACCCCCCTGCCATGGGCAGGGACATCTTCAACTAGATCAGGTTGCTCAGAGCCCCGTCCAACCTGACCTTGAACGTTCCCAGGGATGGGGCATCTACCACCTCTCTGGGCAACCTGTGCCAGTGTTTCACCANCGTTCAGTGCAGTTCATTGCAGACCAGGGAGGATCAACATAAGGGGAGGAATGAGTTAAATAAAAACATGCAATTAAGTAACAGATTACCATAGGGCTGACTAGGGAAAGCTCACAGTCATATTTCTACCAGGGCAAGACAGATAAAGTAGATTTTTACTGGGTCAACAATTACTGTAAAAGGCATTAAAGGTCAAAATGGATAAATATCAAGTCATACAAAGCCCATCTTTAGCTAACAACAATTCGGAAGATTGTGCTGTTTTAATAACAACCCATTGTACAAAAGCTGCTTGAAATGCATCAGAGAGTTGCTGTAGAAATCATATGCCGAAGCTGTGTCTTCCTAGTTTCAAGGAATATATTGTTAATAGTACTAGGTATTAACAATATCACAAGAAGTATCCTCCTGTATCATATCAGTAGTTTTTAACTGCTGTTCATAAATATTGCTGGAGTTGGTTGAATTAGACTTCTAATGATTTCACCATTAAATGTGGTCTGATCAATTTTTACGGCATCGCCTGAGGAATGAAATCAAACAAATGTCGTGCAGCACTTGCATTTCCTTTATGGATTTTTGAGGCATTCCTTTAAAAATGTATTTTTGTTTGACAGCAGAGACATCGATGTGACAACTTGCTTTACAAAATCAGGGTAGCTTTCAAATAAGGTAGTTATGCTGGGTGATCTGTGTACTGTTTCACTGTTATTTGAGGTTTCAGCTCACATTCCCGTCACGTGGGGCAATTTGTCATTATCTCTGCTAATGACTATGTGAATCTGCATCAAACTGAGTAGCTGATAAATAAATATGTTGATTTCTGGCAAACTACTGACAAAGAACATGATTTTAATATTTGTTATTAAAAAGTGACATGGCTTCCTAAATGCTACAACACGGAGCTGTGGAAGATGAGGCATATCACTTATCAAAGGTATCTTTTTAAACTTAATTTGTGAACAGAGGACATGTGAACTAGCAGTGAGTCAGGCTAAAGGCCCTCCAGTCCAGTATCATGTTTCTTAGCCTGGTGAGTAGTTGCTGCTTAAAGAAAGACCACAGGCACTGTTGAAGTTAATTGGGATAGCTGAATATTATATGTTCATCTATTAAATGAGATATCAAGGGTCATTTTAGTTGAAAAATGAAGGGATTTGCTAAGCTATGTCGTAAAAAAGTTCAGGAAATGTAGGGCTGAGATGAAGAGGAAAATACATTGAGCCTAGCTCAAAGCACCTCATTAAAGCCCCGTTTCATTAGCACAGCTTGTTAAATCAGTAACTTAAGGCTTAACGAAAGTCTATCCACTGCAGCAGCTGTGGTCCTGCAGGGTTCTAGGTGGAACATCAATTGAATTATCCTGACAAACAGCAGAGATGGGTCTAACAGCTTCTTCATTGAGGTAACAGAACTTTCGCTAAGCACTGAAAAGATAGCAGGTTGCATAGGCAACCTTTTTCAAGTCTTGCAAAACCACTGAAAATGGCCAGGTTTCAGCACATCTGAACAATAGCTCTGATTAATTATCATCTATGCTGAAATAAAAATAATTGGTTAACTACCTTGTAATGGGAGCCTGTGGTAAGTTTGCAGAAGACTTATCCTATCCCCTGTTTTGAAATGGCTTTCCTTGTGTTTAATAAAAGATACTAAATGGCCCTTTTGATTTTACATTATAGTTGTGAGTAAGATTTTAACTTATATCAGTTTTCTGTAGATTCAGGGAATAAGAAGTTAGAGATCATCGTAAACTTTTTATCTTGCCCCACCTGAGCTCTTGCACCGATCCCCTGGCTTTCTGCTAGTTGAAAGCACATTGTTTAAGAATGTTTTATTTTAAAGGCATCAAGTAAACTGGAAGATGAAAAATCAGTGGTGTCAGCTATATGCCTTGTATCATGTCTACATGATACCCAAGCACTCTTAAGCATTGAAGGGACAAATTCTTTGTCAAAAAAATAAGTGTGTCCCATTGAAGTACATGGAATTGCATCTATTTTCAAGATTGAAAAATGTAATGTTTTATGACAACTCGCTTTAAAGCACACATTACTTGTGTGACTTCAGTGACTGTGAACCATTTGACACAGAGGTAGAACTAATCCAAAACTTGTACAACGTGAGGCTTCAGAAAATACGTCCAAAGTGAGACAGCTTTAACACAGCATCTGGTGCTGAAATTGCTTTTACCAGGCAGGGAGCCAGTTGTTTCAGAGGATCCCAAGAATCTTGGAATGATACCTGTCCCTTCTCAAGCCCCTGTAGTCAATCAAAAACCCTAAGAAAAGGATTGGGGTGAGTTGTGCCCACCAGCACTGAGCATATAACCAACTCCAGGCTTTAGGGAACTGGACACCTAAACCAGATTGTCCTGAGAAATTCTGATGTCACTTCCTTCTTCCGCATGGTTAAACAATCACCAGTCTCATGGAGGATCCAACCTCATATTCCTCTTCCATCCATGGACATTCATTCCCATCTTTGCCATAAGCCTCCATGGCCTAGTAAGAGAGAAAGAACCTGAAGGGGAGCTCTGGAGCCTGGCAAAAGAGGCTTTAAAGTTCTCCCATTTAAGCTATTTCACTATGATCAGATTCCCAAAATATTTACTGGACCACCAAGAGATAAAGCTCATGAGAACGATTCTGCAAATGCAGAGGCTGAGTCACCAATGGGGAAGAGAAAGAAACTGAATGCTAATGCTTGCTGCAATTAATAGCAACCACTACTACTCCTCCTCCTCAACTACTACTCAACTGCTCCTTAAAAAGGGAATGAGCTCTAACAGGAGAGATGTAGATTGTAGAGGCTTACCCCAAATACACTTTCTTCCAGTTGTGGTTCAGGTTCTTTCCTAAGAGTTAGAGATCTCATAGGCAGAGGGCAGAAATGATGCTTAATCTCTGAAGTCTGGTATTTGTTCTAATCAATAGACTATAGGCTAAAATGTTCTCTAGAACAAGCCTGCTCACCCCCTGAAATGCCTTTGAAGATGGGTCTCGCAGGTAACAGAGCTGGTGGTATAATAACGTCTTGATTGAGAATTTAAACAAAGAACAATGATGAGACAGACACTGGTTATTCACAATGAGCAAATGATCCTGGACAATGTTACTACCAAAAATGAGATTTTCAGGTCCTTCAGAATTTGATTAGCAACTGAGGAGTTGCTTAGCCTAAATTCTATGATGGCAATTATTCAGCAATTAGACACTTAACTCATTCCATGGATTGAGCTCTATAATAATAATAATAATAATAATAATAATAATAATAATAATAATCAAAAAAAAACCACCAAAACCACCTTTATTTAAGGCTTCTCACTCATTTGGATGCCTCTGAGATTTTTATCCCTGAAATTTGATCTCAGGTGGGCCTGAGATCTCAGGTGATTACACACACACAGATCCCAAATATCTTTTGTGCCTAATGGTTTCCTGTATTACTAAAACAAATGATTAAATTTCAGCATTAGCTTACATTTGTTCCAAGATCGACTGTTCCCATCTTTTATTGTTTTCCATATAAATCCTATTTCTCATGAATATACACACCCTGGCCTCCATTCTGCCTTGTTACAGACCTAAATTGGAGTTAACTATAGTGACTGGCACTGCCATAAGTTAAAAAAACAAAAACCAAACAATAACAAACCAATCCCAACAGTGCTATGAAGAGTTAAAGTGTTTAACACAAGACTTACTCAGCCCAAAAATTCTGCATTCCCAAATCTCTACCATCCTTTTATATACTTCATAGCCAGACTGGGTCTCCATATGTTCAGAATAATCCAACTCATGGTGAGACTAATCTCCTGAAAACCAACTCATTAAATTAACGTCAGTGATTTTATATGCCTGACTTGGGGAAAAAACTCATGAGGGAATGACAGGTCCTACGTGCTACAGTGCTGCAACATCACTGCCATTGAACTGACCGCTATACATAGTTTGAACTCCAACAGTGAAGTTGGCAACTTAATTTCAGAGTTATTGGAGTCAGAGAGCAACACAAATGTATCTGCCCTGTCAGGACAGCTTTTGCTGATGCTTATTGGCAAAGGATGCCTTCAGAAGAGAAATCTTTTGGCCAGGCTTCTTTTTCCACAAGCTATCTTATTGTTAGAATATTCAGCAAGTCAAATAGATCATCCCTCAAAAGAGTGATTGCAACAGCAGTACCACACAGAAGTATTTGGAGGTTAGAAAGGATGTGATATTGAACACAAGCCAATGCTTCTGTCACAAAAAGGCAAAACCTGCACTGGGCTCAATTCATGGAAGTGCAATATATTAAAAATGTTCAGTAGGTTTTCCACTGTGCTTGGCTTGGGTTAGGTCTCAGTGGCAGTGATTTACGGCTTGTGGTTCTGGTGTTACTGACCAAATTAATTGCTGGTGTCATGACACTGATTTAGTATTTGTACTGCTTGAGAAATAGGTGCCACTCTCATGAACCATGGCCCTCTTGTTCCAGGTGCTTTACCACCATGGAGTAGAAGTATGCTCTGTGCCCAAAGAGCTTCCAGTGGAAAGCAAGAGATGTGGACAGATGGGAGAGCAGAAGGAGCCAATGCATCAACACCGGCCTCCGCGGTCAGTCCTGGTCTCAGCACAACTGCAGCTCAGCAGCGCCAAGCTTGTCATACGCAACAGAGAAATTTTAAGGTGGGATTTGAAGGAGAGAAATGAAATGGCTTTGGGACTTTTGAGAGGGAGACACTCCTAAGTGAACACGGGGCCTGAACAGCTCACATCTATCATGGGTAGGAGGGAGCTGCCATCTTGATCAAGCACGGGCAAAGTCTGAACTGTGAAGCACCTTGGAAATTAAGAAAGAAGGTATGTTTGATGCAATGGAGAGGGGGAAAATCAAAAAGAAAACTGGGGAGGAAAATGTCATAATCAAAAATGCCACAACAGGAAAATAATTTTCACAGCAGTATTTTGAATTGGTACAGGAGAATGTGAATAGATAAGAATATAGACATGACTCAAATGGATAAGGAAATGCAGTGTAGGGGGACTAAAGCATGGATGAGCTTGTTCCAGGCAACAGAGAAAGGAAAAATGGAGTAGTTCCTGGACTATGGTATCTCTTTGGTTCAGGTCTGGCTGTCATAGTGGAGTCTTGTCCCGTCTTGGGTAGACCACTTAATCTGCCTGTGCCTCAGCTCCTTCTCTGTAAGAGATGGATAGTGACTTTTGTTGTTGTTGTTGTTGTTAAGAGATGTTCCTTTTTGGCAGAGAATGTTCTGACCATGGTTTATTCCTCACTTAGTATGAGTTTGACCTTTTATCAAATTGGGACTTAAACTGCAACACAAATAATAATATCTTTAAAGACATATGGACAAACCTAAAGCAGTTTGTGAAAAAGCAGAAGAAGGTACTAAGCAGAGAAAACAGGAAGGATCCACTTTGACAACTGAGCTTTATCCCCAGATTTTGCATGATCTCTGTAAGGAAGTCACCATCACAAATGCAGTACCAGGACCACATCAGGGGCTCTGAGCAACCTGATCTAGTTGAAGATGTCCCTATCCATGGCAGGGGGATTGGACTGGATGACCTTTAAAAGTCCCTTCCAACCCAAATTAGTCTATGATTCTATGATTCTATGATTCCACAGTCCCTTTACTTATAACATGGATGTCCCAGCAGTGAAGCACAGACACCCAAGTGGATGTTGTCTGCCATGAATGCTGCAATGCCTGAGAAGCTTCCCATTGTTTTGTTGGTTTATCCGTTTATTTTTTGGTTGGTTACAGGGCATTCAGGAGGAAAGGGTTTGTTGACTTCCATCCTGGCTGGATAACATAGAGAAATGTATAATAACTGCAAGCCAAAAGGGCTGGTGTGGGAAAATTCAGAGAACTGGATATGTTTATAGATAAGGAACCAATTATTCAGTTTCTTGACCTCTTCCTTCTCTCTGCCTCATTAACTTACATTGTTTAGTTAAGAAAAAAAACAGTTTCTGCTTATCTGAACTTGAACACAAAGATGCACTCTGTCTCCAGCAGATCACAGAGTTTTCGCTACTTGATTTCTATTAAGGATTGTATTTGGGTTTATTGAAAAGATGTATTTGGGTTTGTTGAAACAATCCCTTTGCAAAATGCATAGTATCGAGGCAAATTGGATTTAAATTGCTAGCCTGTACCCTTCAGCAGAGTACAGCTCTGGCCTTTCTTTTGGAAGTGAAATATTGAGCTTGGTCCACATAGAAATACAATCTGTGTTAAACAACAACAACAACAAACCTGAAAGACCTTTAATAGGGTGCCAATGCTTCAGGGTTTAAAAAAAAAAATCATATTAGAAAAGGGCATTCCCTTCCCTCTTTTCCCCTTCTCTGAAAGCATCATTATAACGAGGGAAGAGAGGACAGGTTTGTACCATGAAAACTGATGGTTCATGTAACAAAAAAATCAATATCTCTGCAAAAGGGCTTCTAAAAACTGCATAGAAGGAGACACTGTAGTAACAAAGGAAAGAAAAAAATTAAATCAATCTGGAAGCAAAACTTGTTTTTATTATTGTGATGAGAACATGATTTGTGTTGAGAAATTAAATTCCAGGGAAGAGTCCACGTTACATCTTCTAATTCATGTGCGAGCACTGAGAAAGTATAGCCAAGTCACAAGAGAGTAAGCTTCAAGCAAAAGTGCCTAGGAAGACATTAATACAATAGCTGTTAGAAAAGAATAATGAATATTTGTATATGTTTCAGCTGTAAATGTATCCCATTGCTGTCTCAGAGGAAACCTTCACAAATCAAATTACCACAGCAAAGTCTATGGTTAAGGTTTGTATAGTATAAACCGCAATTTTTTGAAAGCATGTGATTAATTTGCTTCATATCATAAATCTGATCAGCTAGTAGGATGATTAATCGGATGTGCTGGTCCCCTCTCTCAGATCATTGCTTGTTTATCGATTATAGTGTGGCTTTTTCTTCCCTACAGTTAAAGCTCACTAGTTTTCACTTAAAATGATCAGATTAGACCTGAAATGTTTACTGTGTGCAAGCTAATTCCAGTCACTTGAAACTTCATGTTGCATATATTCTGGCTAAATCTGATTAGAATGGACAATTGACTTCTGATTTAGGCTCACTTCAAGGGACAGCGTAGAAGGCCCTGATATGTAATTAGACAAAGCGCATGGAGTCACCTGTGCGGGAGGAGGCAGCAGCTCCTGGCCAGTCTGCCACTTACCATTACCCAAACCAACCGAGGATGTCACTGAAACAAGAGCTGAACCCAAAAGGCAGAGACTGAGAGCGCCCAGTCTCTGGGTGCTATAAATGACCTTGAGATATCTCCTGCAATTGTTGGAGAGTCTGGCTGTATTCTCAGGCAAGAACCCACTATGATGCTTTTCTCAGTCATGAAATACTATTTTTGAAATGCCATTCTTGTACTAAAAGACTCCACAGGTTAAATAACATTTGTGGCAGGCAGATCTATTTGTATTTACAGGAGGTGTTGAGCTCCTTCTGGATTCTGGACCATTTCTGGTTGTCTGCGGCTCCTTTTTTCTGCTCTGCTGTTCAAGGTCTTCAGAGAACTCTTAGTCATAACAAAACACAAGTGTCTATTTTCTTCTCATCTGCCTTGACCCCTCAGACACTTCACACAGTCAGCCACATTCTTCCTTAAAAATCAGACTTTTTATGGCTCTCTGTAAGTGGGTAGCCGGTACTCCATGTTCCTCCTTCCTCTCTTCTGCTCATGCTTTTAATCTTTCCATATTGTAGATTTTACTATTTTACTTTTCTACCTTCTCACTTCTACGGAGTCCTCAGGAGCTAAGCCTCTGCACTGGCCCTGATTTTACTCAACCAGTTTTGACTACTGCCTGCAAGCATGCTTCTCAATCTTCAGCATGTCTCTTCCACCAACTTTCATCTCTGGTACTTCTCCCCTTGCTAGCAACTAAATGCACCTAAAGGAAAATGGGTGGCTTTGGCCTCTTACCCAAGCCATCATTTCCATGTGCATTGCAGAAAGGATGCTGGTCTAGATTTCATCCCTGACCTCCCGATTGCTATCCCACTCTTAAATCCGACCTCTGATAAGCTGTTGGCTTTTTATAGGCACGACACCTATTTTCTTGAGTCCCTTCACAATCTCTCTGTGAGTCACTGACATCAAATGGAGGTTATCTCTGCATCTTTACCTGTATAAAAATAGTTGGACTTGCCCTTGTACGTTTTCATGCCCTCCCTCTTCCCAGGTCTCTCCTGTTCACACCACTCTCCTATAGAACCCCTTATATGCTTTTCAACAAGACTCTTTATGTCTAACCTACAACTTGGGAATAATCTCTAAAGTCCATCCCTCTTTCAACTCCCTCTTCAAAGTCTCTTCAGGAATGCTCTCCACCTGTGCTTCCTGTAACAAATTACCAGGACTGGCCAGAAGTCAAGGATCTTTGGATATTTGTATCCCTCTCATTCTATACATCCGACATTAATTTACTAAATGCCAAGTAGATAAATGTAAAGATAATCAGTCTGAAAATACAGCCTTCCTCGTGCTCCACTGTTTTCTCTTACCTGTGCCTTTCTATTGACTGTGACACCTACTTGTTGCTTTTTTATAAATAAGACATAGCTAATGAAGAAAATGTACGGCACTTCTCGCTGAGGAATAATTCGCACTGGAAGCTCTCAGCTCTCCTGCAGCATAAACAGTGGAAAACCAGTAATAAATGGAGTATGAATTAAATTTCTTTTAAAAAAAAACTGACTTTTTGATACATCCCTATAGATGTGAACCCTGAGAAGAGCTGATTTTCACATTACATAAACAACTTCGGATCTCATAGAACTACCTCATAACACAGCAGGATTAGGCCAAAAAATATTTCAGTAAGACAAAAAAAAGGGAGGAAGTGACCACTTTGATCAATGTAAGGAAATTAACTGACCTTGCAGTTTCCCAAAGAAGAGATTATTTTTATTATTTATTTATGTGACAGAACGGAATTCCTTTTCTCTCATTAAATACTTCCCATTTATCAACCAGTAGGAATACAACGTGTCCTTCCACAAGAGTACTGGAGTCTATTTTCTAGTCCCAGAATAACAACAAATCTTGCAAGTGCTTTAAAAATGGATCAGCCCACAGAGGAAAGAAGAGATGTAAATTTTAATTTAGGGGAGCTTTTTTTTGTGTTATATTATTACACCATTTCAGAGTAATTTTGGTGTTTTATGTAGTGTTTAAAGTTCTACAGCTGTAACTTCTAAAGAAAAAAGAAACCAATAAAAACCACAGCAATTTTTTGCCCTATCATCAGCTGTGATTTTTTTTTTTTTAAACCTGCTATTAAATGTCCAAGAAAGAAATAAGATCATGGGGGTAAATTTAATCAAAATAATTGGAAAAACAAAAGTGAGAAAACTAGGAAACAATAAAGAGAAAATTATGTTTCTTAACTATAATATGAAACTTCCTATCAATGTGTATCTCTTCTAACTCGTAAAGGTATTAATCAGAGCATGGGAAAATAGCCTAGTCATTTTGTCATGATCATTTTCTTTACATTGGGTAGTCAACAGCAAGTTTGACTATCTGGAGAACAGTTATATATATCAGTGGGCAGAACATGTTAATTGTCCCCCCTCCCGCCTCCATCCAGTTCACAAAGAATGAAGACCTGTAGTTCCCAGGCACAAAGATGGCTTCTCCATGCTCCTAAAGAAGTGGGTGACCATCTCTTCAGCTATGTTTTCCAGAACTGAGGTGTGTACTAGGGGGTATCTTCATCTATAAGATCTGCCTGAGTTTAACAGCTTTACCAGACATACGTCTTTTATAGATTAGCTATGCATGGTCCAACTGAGTTTATCATCTAACACAGAGCCCTGGAAAGTCCCACAAGCACAGTACGTGTGCTGAAGACAATTTCTCTATTGGATGTATTTCAAGACTATGCTAAAGAAAAAGGACCTTAAAACCATATGGCCATAGATTGCCTCATTCAGAGAGAGGGTGGGATTCACATAATTTATCTAGATATGTCCATGTGAACAAGTTACTGTGGGCTCCCATGCTACTCAAAGAAGTCTAGAACATGGTTCATTGCTTCTTAAAATTGATGATGTTTAGTCTAGTGAATCATGCTCTAAATGCCGTGGACTATCAACTGGATCTCCACTGAATATGCAACCAGCTTCAATGTGGATGTTGGCATCATTGACAGCTGAACTTAGGTGAGGTGGAACCCACTGTAGGAACGGGATTCTGTTGCCGAAACAAAGGTGCTGATAGCACTTCTTTGAGATGTATCAGACCATCCCAGACAACTCATTCAGGTAACAGGTATGGGATAGGACTCTTGAGAGACCCAGATCCTTATGGAATTTCAGACAGAGATCAGGCAGGATATCCTAGGGCATTGTACCCGGAAAACTTTATTAACTGAAGTCCAACTCACTTATGGATCTAGTATTGGAAACTCAATAGAACTGACTGTGTGAGGAGAGATAGCACTTCTAGGAGCTGTGGAGAGCAGAAATATACAGTAAAAGAAGATTTTAACAATAGCCACTTTTACATGTGTGAAAGAGCTTAAAGACTTCTAAGATGGCAGGTTGCTCTGAGTAAAAAGGCAGTAAAATAGAGATGCCTTATACATAAGGACTAGCACATGGCTGTAACTCAAGAGGGAGATGTGGAAGTAGAAGTAGCAAGTTTAGCGGAAGGTGCTAATATTTTGTAGCAATTCTGCGGGTTTTTTTCATAATATTGACCTCTGGTGATTTTCCTCTGCTCTGAGACTTTGTTCCCTAGCTTCAAGTGTTCATTTTATGGTGGGTTATGGATTAAATGCTTTTTATTTGTTTGCTTATATGCCAAAGCCCCTGTTTTAAAAAGCAGTATTTTCTTTTGCTTATATACAGAATACATTTTCTCCGTGAACAAGTCAATGGCTTTTGTATCGGAGGGAAAATAACAGTTCCACGGTGCTTCAAACAAGATTGTGTATTAAGATGCTCTAAGAGAGAGCAGAAGGAGAGATTATAATACTTGCAATAAGATAGCATATTATCTGTCTTTTATAATGAATAGTTTGATCTCTTTTATTTCTTCGTTGCCATGGTATTCTTTTGTGACTTTATTTATAAGTGCTTTCTGTAGAATCCATAGTCAGTAGATTTTTCTCAGGTTGGGAATTGTCTTTTTAAATCTCTATGTATTGCCAAAGTCTCCTCCTGTACCCAAATTTCAAGTTCAGGTATCATTGCAAATACTCACATTGGAGATTTTCAGAACTATCGATCGTTGGTAACATATCAGATTTTATCAAAAATCTTTGTCTGCAGCACAGATCTTCATGCTATTGCACTCTGTCTTTTAAAAGCATATGAACAATGAAGCATTGACTTCTTCAAACGCTCCCAAAAAATCAGAGAAAGAGCTTATTGGAATCCTCAACAGGAAGTTACCAAGGTTCTCCAGATAATATCCATGCATTTTCCTGTTCCTTTTTGGTAAAAATAACAAAATTTCATGGCCCAGAAAATAAGAAAGCCCAAATCTATACACAAATAATTAGACCACTTAACTGCACTATAAAACTACTCATTCCTGAAATGGCACCAAAACAAAAGATAAGAAATTAGCACCGAAGTATCAGTAGCCTTGTGGTCGGCTCCTTGCCAGGAGTGTGGGTTCAAAGACCTCTGTAGAATAAAAGACTGAATCCACACCTCCCACATCATAAATCAGTGCCGTGACCACACTAGAAAGTAGACACTGGCTGGGCTCCAGGTGTTTCTTCTGTAAGACCTCGGCTGTGCTCCGAAGAAAAAGCCTTTGAAAATCCTACTTCAGGGCTTCCTCTCTAGCTAAGGACCTGAGCAGCATGTGAATGTCAACAGGCAGAAATAAGATGCCTTGGGGATTATACAAGAGATGAATGTGGTCCTGAATGCTTAAAAAGATAGGCTGCTGTTTTAAGACCACCTAGGCTTCAGTGGTTTATAAGACTAACATCGTTTAGGCAGCCTGGATTTGAAAGACAGCGGTATGCAAAGGAGTGATGAGATTAACATTGGTTCCAGCCAAAATTGCTACCCTGGAGGAGGTACTCACTCACAGGCAGTGGCAGGCTGAAACCAAAGAGGTTTCTTCTTCGATTCTGCAATTGTGTCAGGCCATCAGAGTTGCCTGCCATCGCTCTAGCTGCACAGAGAGCTCCAAGGATCTGCTCTTCCCCAGCTCCCAGGGGACAGAAAATTGCAGGAACGTAGTGGATCTCACTCCCCAGGGTGGTCAGTTCAGGGCTTTGCAGCAGATTGGCTGAAAACTGAAAGTTTGAAGCTGGAGACTGTTCTGACCAGCTGTTACAAAGCCCCACAGTGTAAGTGTGTGGGGACAGTCATCATTCCTCCTCGCAAGCCGTCATCCTTACCAGAAGTTAGATTTTAACCATGGTCACTATGGTCTGCAGACAATCCGTCAACAAGATTCAAGGCAAAACCTTCATGCAGGCTTTTACAGGTTGTAGTCATAACAAGTTTTTCATTATTTGAGGGTGACTGTAGTGGTTTTGTGTGGTGATCGTGACTATTACTTTTGTAGCCATTGACACTGGCTCTGTCCTGTGTCTCTGTCCTAACCCTAGAGCAGCACTCTGCAGTTCCAACGCCTGTTTGTGCAGCCATGGCAAGGTTTGAATTGTGAGTCCCCTTTCCTTCCTGCATAGCCCATGATGCTAAATTTGTGATGTCTTTTTCTGGGATGCTGCAAGAACACTCTGCCTGTCTCTTACTGTTCCTGTTACATTTTGATTCTTTCTTCATGTCCCAAAACTTCTTAACAACCAAACCATATATAACAAAGATGCTCTCGGGTGTTATCGTTCTCTGCATGGCAAAGAAAGGAAACACAGCAGGTTCTGAGTGCTACTTTCAGATGTTCACAAGGGACATGGTGAAATCTTTGCTAGCTGACTTAACTGCTCCTGTGATCTTGTCTGATTGTTGTCTCTTGCTTTTCTCCAGAGTATTTTGCACCAATGCTGCAATTCATTCTGATTTCTTCTGTGCTGAGAACTACATCTGCGGCAGGACCTTTTTCACTTTGGTGTGTCTGTTGAGACAACCATTAATTTGTCTATTTTTCTTTATGATTGTTTTTCAACTTTTTGTTAAATAGATGTGATAATCGTACTGACAGTGCAGTGACAGGATTACACAAGTTTGATTAGTACATAATGAAAATTGCCTGTAACATAAGTATTTTGCAATTATTTAAAAAGCACAATGCCATCTGGGTCTTGCTCATATTTCTCTCTTTTTTTTTTCTAATAAATGACAACAAGCTATAAAATTTCACTCTGTAGTAAAATGTGAAGTACAGCAACAAGAATTTATATAAAGTCTTTTGTGTTTTCTCTGAGCATTTTAAGATTTAGAAATCAGTCCAGCAAATGTTTAGCCTGCTGAGTAGTCCTTATTCACAGAAGGAGCCATTGACTTTAATAGCATGACCTATCTGATTAAAGATTTTTTGCAAGAGACAAATGTTTCCAGGTCTGGTAGGGAATGGGAAGGGATTGATTCAGGCTCCTGCAGAGTAATCATTTCCTATCTTTCCTTCATTCATCTGATCTGTGAAAGTATGGTAAATTGTAATGCTCCAGATGACAGCGTATCACATCACTTCTATCACTACTGTTATTTAGTGCATGTGTACACCAAGGGTTTCTGAACAGTACATCCCACAGCGGGCGTAAGCTGGCAGCCAGGAGCCTGGCATCCTCTCGGCTCCATCTCTTTGACCTGACAGTAACACGGCTTTGGACCACTGAAACCGAGTCCTTAATTTCTCACGTTACTCAGAAATAAGAAGTGAAAGCAACTTGCCTCTCAAAGACCCTTGAAAAAGCTGATGTAAATGACCTGATGAGAATCCCAGTATGAACCAATGAGGGAACTGGGATTACCAGTCAGGGTTAACTTTTGCTACATCCTGTGCAAGAAAAAGAAGTTTATCTAACTCCTTGTTAAAACAGTGCGGGGTGAGAGGAGGAAGGTAATTATCCTTCTATAAATGTTGAAAATTAGATAATAAATTCTGATACAAGGGTCTGCTGGATTTGGGCTTTTATGTCTGCAGACTGGTATTCCTTAGGCACCAAAATACATAGTTAGAAAAGTTCTTGCAAGATTCATGTATCCATGCATGTATAATGAATTCAAACAAGAATTATATAAACCTCAACTAACTACTTTCATCTAAGTCTGGGAAGTCCTCTGTGCTTTCACAGTCAAAATGCTGTTTGCGATTACTTTGACTGGATGTAAAGAATGGCCTGTTTACATAAAGAAAAACAGCACAGCGTTCCTCTACAGCTACAGAGAGAGCTGTAAAGAACTCTTACTCCCGGTGAGGACTAGATAAAGCATATCTGCAACATGTTTGTGGCCTCCTGGTAATACAGTGTCTTCTTTTTCCATTGGGAAGATGGCACTGAACATAGGGCGAAGGGATGATGGAAAGAGGTTACGGAAAAGGAAAGCCCCATCTTCAACAAGGCCAAGTGCCGGGTCCTGCACTTCGGCCACAACAACCCCAGGCAACGCTACAGGCTTGGGGAAGAGNAAAGAAGACAAGCGGGCAGGCTGGACTGCCCCCTTCTCCAGACTCCAGGAGATCTGTGAGATGAAGATGCACTAAATGACAAGGAAGGGTTTATGTCAGCATACCTGGGGAATGGTTCATCTTCAAGAGAGGGGAAAGGGAAATGACTGGAATAAGATATGCTCCAGAGCTTCGGCTTCAATAGTATGATAGGTTTAAAAAGAATTTGAGGAACGTTAGTTACATGAGGTAAACAGAAAATGAGATAAAATGCTAAATAGTTTACCAAGGTTAGATAATGCTTGAATAATCAGATATCTCCCTTTTTGATAGCATAACTGATTACCCAGACAAAGGAAATGCAGTAGATGAAATCTGTCTGAATTTAACTAGGGCATTAGACATAGTGCCACCTGGGAAAACACTAGTGAGGTAGAAAAATGGAAAATCAGTGTAACATCTGTAAAGTGGGAAGAGATTTAGCTAAGGGGAGCTGATAACCAACTGCGCTCCAGCAGGGAGGTGTCAGGCTGAAAAGAAGATATTAGGGAAGTTCTCTAGAGTTCCTCCTCAGAACCATATTTTAATTATTGAACACAGCATAAAAAGGCTATTGAAATTCTCCATTGACCTAAAGTTGTGCTAAGCACAGATCAGGACTGGGTGGATCCAGAGGAGCGGTGATTTGTCAGAGTCCTGCCACACTAGAAGTGGGGTGATACTCACTTGTACTGAATGCAGGGTCATGTACTACTAATAACAAAAATTTGTGCTATAAACTGGGAATAAAGATGGAATCAGCTGGAAACCGTGGGAAGATGTAAATGGAGAAAAACTGTTTTATTCTTTTATTCGTCAGTTCCTCTGAGAGAAGTAATCTCAGGGGGGCAGTGGAAGGAGGGGCAGGAAGGCATGTAGATATTTCCTACTCAGGCTTTTGCAAATGAGAGAAGAGCTGGAAGTCAAAGGAAGGGAACAAAGGTCATCTCAAACTGTCATTGCTGCTCTGAGCAGCTACATCACAGCAGATCAGAGAAACGGGTTCTGCAAATGTGGGCAGCAGAAACCAGTAGAAAACCATTCAAGCCTTCAAGGTTCCCTTGTCCCTGGGGTTGGGTGATGCTCTTTCTCAGCCTTTGCTCTGTGCTGGGTGTTCGCTGCAGCACTTCAAGCTGTCAGTGCCCACCTTTGGGTTTGCTCACGTAGTGAGTGTCTCTGACTTGATGTCTCAGACCCTCTCTGCCACCTGAAAAGCTACCATAAGTAGAGGCAAAACATGCGTTTGTTTTTTAACTCTGTGCATCAAAATGACTTTCAGACTGTTTAGAAATCTTTCTGCTGAAATCTTACTGAAAGACATAAAGAAATCTTTCATTTAAATAGTTGTGAGAGAACACTTGCTTACAAAAAATTCATAGTCACACAAAGTGATGTTAAAAGCAGTGCTAGCCATTTCCAAAATAAATTGCAAAAGTTGCAAAAACCCTATGTTTGTCTCTTTTTTTAATTTCAGGGGAATTTTTAATGATAATTAAGATTTGTAACCTGTTTTTCTTAATTAATCTGAACCGACTAAACAAATGATATAGTTCTGGGACTATTTCCAGTTTGCAAATTGTTTAAGTCCGTACTAGTTTATGATCATTCTTGTGTATGAAATGTTTTAATCCTGTGGAAAACAAAATACTAGCATTTGTGTAATGAAATCATTATCACTAAACACTTATCATCTGTTTAATGAAATTCAGAAATTCACAGATGGTTGTTCTCTTATACAGCAAATGCATGTTTAGCAGAAAGAATGTTTAGAAATAAATATAGTAATAAGTATTGTAAATCTGTCTTTTTTTCAATAAAACTCAAAACATTTTTTTCAAACATAGATATGGACTATCAGCCCAGAGTAAGAGTATTTATATGTTCTGAAGAGTCCTCTTTAAAAATAAAATAGGAAATAATCTGCTTTTTGAAATAACAGATTAAAACAAACAAAAAAAGACGGAACACTATCCTGATCCAGAGGCTAGCAACTATCCAGACTTCACAAATACCCAGCCATCACATATGTAATAAACTTTGGTGAGGCTGATAATTATACTGAGGAATTATCCAGGATTAGAATGGCAATAATTGTTATCTCTCATCCAGAACTGGTATAAGTTTAGCCAGCCTTCATCACAAGTACATTTCTTTTGTTATGCAGAATATACAGCTTTGCAATTTTCTTCCTTCTGTAGGTTTGGCTTGCCTGTAGGCATTTACCCCTCACTGCCTGATTTTGTTCTGCTCTGCTTTAGATGTTCTCAGTTATTTAACTGTTCCCATGTGAAATTCTGGGTCTGCCTGAAGTCATGTCGTGTTGAACTGAAGCTGAGATGTTAACGCATGTGATTTAGCCATACAGCATAGCCTCACTCCTCTCCCACATCCACAGAAGTTCTGGGTATAGAGCCTGACAAAGTGTCTACAAAATCAAATTGCTTCTCAACATTTTGTCCTTGGATTTGTTCTTCCCGTATACAAGGACAGCAAGCAGGAGAATAACTAATACAGGAAAAGAAGCTGGAAGGGAGCATTTACTTATGGGGATTAAAATGATAGAGCATAGTGACTTTGCAATCTGCACTTTAAAGTACCAGATGTCCCATTACAGTAATCCCCTTAATTTAAAGCAATACATATATGATTTCTTTTTGTCCTGCTTTGCTTGTGTTACTAAATTCTGTGTTGCTGTCCTGCTGGAAAGGCCAAACTTTTCTGTCTATCTATTTTCAGTTTGCTAACAATCTCAGCATGAAAACATACTGATCTCAAGTATGGCTTTATTCAAGAAATAAATGTCAGGTGAAAGCCACGGTTTTCTTGAAAACTTGGCAAGGGTTGGCTGCATTAGACATGGAATTGCTTACACTGGGTGAAATTTTAATTAATTAAATATAGATTTCATCTTTTTCCATTTCACCATTTTATGGAACTGGGAGAAGAGCTACATGTCAGAATACTCTTCTACATGTGAATGATTTCATACATCCAGGTTGAAAATGGGCCAGCCTCCAGAGATAACAGCCTGGAAGAGCTCACAACTTTCACCATCAGGTGGAAGAACAGATTTCTAGGTTTCTGTTGCCAATCTTTCTGCTTGTCCATGGTTCAAGTCTATGGCAAAATCTGCTCTCAGTTCAAGGCAAGGCTGATGGGATGAAAAAGGAACTCTGAACAGAGAAGAAGAGATGGAATAAATTATGTAAAGGAGCCATCAGCCTTCAGCCCTGGGGAAAATGGGGCATATGATAAGTGCAGCCAGGTTTTCTATTGCTTTGCTATGGTGACTTTCCATGACTGGAAAAATTCCTCTTGGAGGCAGCGTAATTCCAGCTGCAGGACTGCCAGAGAGGAGGTGGGAGAAGTGAGAAACCCTGGAGTCCAGAGGCAAACCTGACCGTTGAATAGTTGTTCTCCTGCAGAGGTGCTGAGGGAGTTGGGGCAGGGGCACGGACGTCTTCTCCTTCCACTCTAGAAGGCAGACCTGCTCGCTGAGAAGAGAAAAAAAAAGTCGCAGAAGCTGTCAGAAATATTACGATCAGTGGAAAAAATCATGATCCCTTTGGATTTCCCTTCCTGAGGAATTTCTGCAGGATCAGTCTAAGCCAAGGCAGTATCGAGGGTATTTTCTCTCTCTGGTTAAGGGCAGTGTAATTAGACAATCAGAGATGATAGCAGCTGCCACACTAGTATCACTAATATTTAGGGATAAATTTCACTTTCAGTCACAACAGTGAAACTGGAAAACTTGGCCCTGGAAAAAAATCTCCATGGAAGCTCACAGCCTAGCTAATTACTGTGCATTTTCCTTCTAAGTGCTTCTCTGCCACTTTGTGTTTCTCAGACTTGTATTATTGAAAAGAAAAAAACTGAAGGGCATTTTCTCCCCTCTACTGCATGGTTAAATCTTTGAAAGCTTTCTATTTTCATCTAGCACAGATACTTCTCAGACTTATCCCTGCCCACCCTCCAAGCAACAGCAAATCCAGATTATGTGTTAAAAACATGAAGCATTCAGTGCATATGCACATTATATTTAAAATATTTTCTTTCCTGATGTCTCCCTTCAGATCTTGTCTTTTTTTTCCCCCAGGAAACAAGACTATACTTTTTTCCCTTCCTTATATTTTCTAAAGGCCCTCAACTTAGTTCTTTTAGCATTGCCATGCATTTCATTTAGTTAAGCAAATTTAGTTTGTATCAGTTTGTTTGCTGTTCCTGCCAAAGTACTGAGCCTATTATTAGTTCACGGACTGTAGGAACAGCACTGAGGATTTAATCTGGATGTACAGACAACAGAGGAATTTACAGCACTGGCAGACCCTTGTGTTTGTGGCGGACTATGAGCCATCAATCATTTCCAGAGGCTTTTGCCAAGAAGGTGAATGGCCAGATGTCTTATTTCGTAAGTTTATAATTCTTTCTAAACAGGGGAATAATCTTTCTCCAGCAGACACGAATCTTCTCCAGAAGCGCCACCTCTAATTATGAAGCCCCACATAAGACAGTTCACTGGCTTTCAAACTACGGACAGAGTTCAAGTGTCCCACCTCCAGTAGATTGAAACAGTAAGATTTAGTCGACAAGTACATTTGCGGACTGAAGTTTACTCCATGAGTTTTGATTCGAGTCAAAAATCCAAATGTTTGCTTTGTAGAAATATCTACATTTTGGCGTAGGTTTATATCATGAATCACAGTAACTTCAACTTACAAAGCCTCAGTTGGTTTCATTGTAATAGCAGACAGGAGACACTTCTTCTGGTCAATATATTTTAGTGAGTCTGAAGTCACGGGACCACTGAAGGTTGTAAACACTCCCCACAACCCCACCGCCATCCCAGGAAAATAGCACAGCCAGCTGCAGCAGTGCCACTGTTGTAAATTTATTTTAAAATAACATCAAAATAATGACACAAACCCCACAAAATAATAAAATAAAAATTCCAAACCCGATTTTCAAAGTAGGTTTTCCCAAAAATCCAGATCCCCAATACTTTAATTCCAAAATATTTTCCCCATGAGATTTTGGTTTTTTGCAATTGATAGAATTTCAGAAAAATTGCTTCAACCTACTTTGCAACAACAATAAGGAAAAAAAATTGAACATTTTCCAATCACCATACCCTGCAACTAAGTATTCATTGAGCTTCCTCACTGGTCTTATTACAGCCCTGTGAATGAATGGAACCATTTGATTCAGACACATGTTCTAGCAGAAGAAAAAGACATCTTCACTGCCCCATAAATCTTGTAATCTTAATACCAATTTTATTCTTACATGCATTCACAAGCAGCTACCGTTGTCAGCAAGCAGAGCAATTTGTTCAGCAGAGAGCTGAGTCTAGCCTAACTTGAATCTGCTTTCACACACCTCTGAATTGAAAAGCGATGCAAAAACATCTGCTGTAACTGGGAGCAAGATGATGTAGCAAACAGAGTAAATATTTTTCTACACTTTGTGGCTGAAGTGCTGACATCGCATAAATGTCAGGAGATAAAAATGGTAGTCAAGAGGGAAGAGAATAATATAAAAAGCATATCTGCTGAAAGCAGCTTAAAAGTGTGGTCTGGATTCAATGGATAAATTAGTGTTAATTTTTCCCATGTATTTTTCTCATTATATAAACAGCCAGTAATAACACAGTATTGTCATCATTTGGTGAGTGATCTGATCAATGATAAGTGAGGCAATGAAGACTGGAGCTCATTGTTTGAGCTGTTGTATAGATTTACTGAAAAATAGAGCAATAACAGCAAAAAGCATAATAGAAGAGGAGAAAAAAGGGTTAATTATTGTGCATCCCTGAGGTGGAGCTTAGGTGGAGAGAAATGAAAGGGCTTAAAGGTTTTTGATAGATTCTAGTGAAGAACCAAGAACTGGATCTAGAGCTTCCAAATTCCCATCCGTGTCACAGTTACTGGCTCACACCACCTTGTATAATACATAACAAACCTATGTTAGAAAAAGGATTTTGTGGATTTCTGCGTACTGGGTACTCTAAAGAGCAGCTTGAAAGGCAGATGAATCATAGGCAATCAGTTGGCAACTTTGTCTCCTGTTTATTGAAGTGCATAGTTGGAAAAAGAAAATACTTATAACAAATTTAAGTTGGGTGAGCTACAAAATTAGTATAGTCCTTTAATAACAGAAACTGTAAACCAGCTGGAGTGTAAAGTTTTGACAAAGCACGTTTTTTGGACAATTGCCATTATCTCCGTTGAGTTAAACCCAAATGACTGACTGAGGTGACTGAGCAAGACTCACCGGGCACAGGTGAAGCGTCTGAACACAGAGGTCCAGCACAACTGATTCATTTTCCTGTATGCAAAGGCTACTAATAATCCCTCAGTTGTTTCAAACAGAAAAAAAAAAAAACCCTACCGAATAATGTCATGCATTCAGGGCTTGCTTCATCTATTTGTACATGTGCATTTGCTCTTATCAAGTCGTATTTACCATATATTTAATTATATCTCTGCCCACATTTACACAAGTTTCTTGGTCTGTTATAGCTGTCTTTCTCAAAGTGGCTCCACATTTAGTTACCAATGGTGTTGTTGGATCACACTGAAGTTTTCCTTTGGTGTTTTTTTAATTAGCAAGTTGGACTGTGCCACAATGACTGTGGAAGGACAATGTTGTACTGCCATAAAAAACCTTTCCCTGTCCTCATTTTTTGAGCATCTCTTGTATATTTTTCCTTTTCAGTTCCTCAAGCATATCACTCCAAATGCAATCTAAGACATGCTAGGACTTGTTTTTACATTAAATTGGCCTAATTTGATGAGTGTTTTTGCCAGGATTCTTGTGATAGGAATTAGATAGCCTTTATGTAGTGTAAAAGTCACAGGAAGGGAGGATTGTGAAAATAACAAAGAACTTTTAACTGCAAGCTGAAAATAGAAACCACAGCACTTGACAAGCTTTTGAGCAGAAGGGCTTTTTAAAAAAAAGAGCTGTTTGTAAAGGGAGAAACAGAGGAGGTCAAGCGACAAAGAACAGGTCTATGTTACAGCGAAAGCAACTGAAAAGTGAAGGTACTGCACTGCAAAGCAAACAGTAAAGGAATTTGCTGACTTTACAAATCCTTCACCAGGGACCCTGCAGAGAAGTTACACTTTTTCTGCTTTTCTCTTTGTTTTTTGAGGAAAAAGGAGCATATACATTTCAGAGCATTCCAGTATGCTGGCAGGCATATCTCACTATTTAAAATTATCCTTTATATCCCTCACTTATTTTCCTTATCATGATTCAGCAGGGTGCTTAAATACACGACAAATCGTTTTGCAATCAAGTGAATGACATGCTTAAATTTTGGCAACTATTAAAATACCTAAGTGAAATGAGGCCTTAAATGAGATTTTGTATGTGACCAAGATAGGCCTTACACAGATATGCAAACACGATATGTAATGGTCACAACGGTTTCTGACTTACTGATATACCTCCATAGATTTCAAAGAAGTCACATTGCTCTATGTTGCTAAAGACTTGTCTCATGTATACATCATATATATAAACTGTATTTTTGGTCTGTTAAATAAACATCACTTTTCAGATTAATGAAACACTACATCAGACAGTACAAAAGCAAGACTCTTCGAAGAATAATCTATGACAAGGTCCATAACAGAAGGTTGTAAGGAAGTGAAGTTAATTTTTAAATTATTGATAAGAAAATTTACACTTTTCCTTCATTTTTGAAGGTGTATATGCCATTCTTGTCACATGTTGTTACAACTGGAACATCTCATAGTTGAGAAATGCAATATTCCATCAAAGTGCAAGAGAAGCCAAATAGGTGTCAAGAAATAAAGAAGACAACCAAAGCAACTGTCTACAATGCCGAATTTGTGCTGTGCTTTTTTTAGCACAGATCCATTCTTGGTTGGTCCTGTTAAGAAAACTTATGACTAATAAAGACTTAGAAACATGGAATCCTGGAATGACTCAGGTTGGTAAGGACCTTCGGATGTCTCCAGCCCAGCCTCCAGCACTGTCAGCGATGGGGTCAGTCCACATTGCTCAGGGTCTTGAAAACCTCCACGGATGGAAACGGCATAACCTTGCTGATCGGGCAAGTGCTCCAGCCTGACCATCTGGACTCCCTCCGGTTTGCTGATGTCTTTATTGCACTGGAGGACCCAAACCTGGATACATTGTCCTAAACTTTTCCCAGATGATCTGTTTCTTTACTTATAAAAGCTGAATGTTGCTTTTTTTTTTTTTCCCCCACTGTCAGGGTGCTGTGCGGGTAAATGGCTCCCTGAGGGCTGGCAGCCAGTAGCAGCGTGGGCTCCCCATGGGGGTAGGCAGGGCAGGGCCTCCCCAGCCAGAGCCTGTCCCACCACCCCCAGCCAGCAAGCAGGGCAGACCGGTGGACAGTCAGGTACAGCCCCAGGTAAGACCATCGGGCATCTCTGTGGGGACGAGGATGGACAAGGCCAGGCCAGGACTGGTTCAGGATTGGGGCCTGTCTCAGCAGGACCCATGGCCAAGCACATGCAGGGCTGCAACCCAGCAGAGCTATAGCTCAGGCGGGGACTGAAGACCAGAACCACAGTGGAAAGCAGGTCCCCTGGGTCAGAAGTCAGCCCTAGACATGGCCTCCCCATGGTGCTCCCCAGCAGATTCTCCCCACAGTCATCCAAGGGAAGGGGCCACCCTCGGTTGCGTTGGTGCTGAGCTGGCCCCCAGCTCCAGCACTCAGCCCTCCTGGCAGTGCCAACCAACTGCTTCTCTTTAAGGACTCTTAGGTTGGGTTTTGTCAAAAGCCCAGTAAAATTTATTGCTTAGAAGAATGGCTCTGAAGTCAAATGTACATGAAACAAGGTATCCATTTCCTTCTGTCCTCCATCACAACTAGAAATCCTCAGACAGGGTCCCATGTGAAGATGAAACAGACTTCTACTCAGACTGTTCTCCAACCCGGTGGAGAGTTTTTGAACCCAGAAAATGTAATTTCAGCCTTATGAAACCTGGGGCAGCCTGCTTTCTTCTAGAAGTTGTACTGCTTACCACTTGTGAAGTTTGGAGCACACACCATGGCTATTTTGGTTAATTTTCCAGCAGAATGTGAATATACCCTTTGTTCATTCTGGAAGTGGAAGATCTGTCCGTATCAACAATCTACTGTATACCCATAGCATTCTCCACATAAGGACATCAAATAATAGTTGATGACACTACACTGTGCCCCTCTTGACATTTTTATCTCCAGATAGGGAGATTATGACACCAGTTCGTGTGATACAGTTGTAGAAAAGCAAGTGCAGAAGCAATAACAGACCCTCTAGGTCATTCATCCTGGGAAATACACACCAGTAAGTCTGGCTTCCATCACTCATAAGATGGTTGAAGCTGTAACAAAGAGTAAGATCACTTTGTTCATGGATAAACACAATGTATTGGATAAAAGTTGCCAGGGCTTATCTCAAGGGAAATCCTGTCTTACTAATCCAGTCACAGTTTTATGGGGATTCAGTAAGCATATGGCTAGCGGAGATGCAGAATACATTATATATTTGGATTTTTAAAAAGCCTTTTGATAAGATTCCATAATATTGTTAGAGAAACCAAGTTGCCAAGAGATTGCTAATCCAAGTTTTTGGACTGAAGCTGGTGAAAATGCAGGAAGTCACACTTTTCAGGAGTCAGCATTGGGGGTCCCTTGGACCCTTAAGGCAGTAATTCTTAAAAATAAGCAGAACATTTTGGGGGAAAATAAGACAGAATGAGACAGTAAGTATCCCCTCTAAACTTGGGAAAGTATATTAATACTCCAGTAATTTAGAAGACAGTTCCTTGCTTCCTTCCCAGGAATTAGGAGTTATCATGACCCTTACAGCTGTGAAAAGCTGATGAGTTAACTGACCGCTGCTCCCTCTTGTATACTTTCTCACAGTTGGCTCTTCAGGCTCGGAGACTGCATTTTGGACATACCTCTTTGTTTCTTTTCAGGAAATTGCAGTTCAAGTGCTCTCCTATGTCTCTCATCTCTGGTCATAAATGGGCCGTACATTGGACTCCTTCAATTAGGCTGCTAGTGTCAACACACATGTAATCTGAGGTCCTTACCACTGCATCAGCTAATATCCTCCTCACTGTTTCAGCTTCTCAGAGAAAAATCAATATTATAAAGAATCACATTGATGTCTTGCCCACAAATAAGCCCTTTGAGCAGAAAAATGCTTGTTTCTAGCTATTAGGAAGAGTCCCTTATTCCCGCAGTACAAGCTGCCGTTCAAGGTTACTCGCCTCCTGCCCACATATGACATGATTCTTTTGCCATTTCCTTCGTGGACTACAATAACAGCTTCTTTATTACTATTTAACACAAATATCTCAAAAATTGACACACATAATAGGCAAAGAGTGTCCAGCTCAGTAAGTTCTTCTTGCCCCACAAAGATTTCTTCCTACTTGGATCATTGGTCTATCTGTATTTCTCATAAGCCTTTCTCTTCATCCACCAATTACCTCTTCATTCTCTGAAGATTTAAACTCCACACCTTTCACCTCACATCTTCAGGTAAGTTCTGAGGGAGAATAAAATATGCATAGCACAGCCGGCATGTATAGCTATTACAAACAAATATGAAATAGTCATACTTAAGTCCACAGAATTGAAAACTCAGATGAAGCTGTATTACCACAATCAGTAATGCATTTAGATGAGAATTTGTATTAAGTACAATATGAAATATGGGTATCATAACAGCTGAGCTATCTCTAGTTGTCTTTCAGGTTGATAAGTAAGAACATGTTATTCAAAGACACAGATCCATACCCTCCATCCATCCTGACAATGCAAGCGCAGATTTCTTTTTTGTTCAGTGTCTTATTGTACCTTTTTTGTTGTAGATAATTTTAGTCTTATAAGTTCTCTCTGATAGCTATTTACATGTGCTTCTGCTCTTCAAAGTGACTGTGGAGCTCCATAAGCATTGCATGTCAGTAATTTTCACATCAAATAAGCTCGGTTTAAAATTTGAGGGTTTTTTTCTTTACTGCATTCAGCTCTACAAAGTCAAGCCTGTGCCCATACTGTGAGAACCAGGGCTGGGGTGTACCACAGCAAATGGACAAACCCACCAAGGGTCTGGAGCCTGTGTTTCAGGACCATGCTTGCTCTAGCATGTACTTACAACCCCAGAGTTTCTGACTCTTGGAGTCATCTCCTCAACAGCCAGCTCTGGTATCTGGACCCACTGAATACACATAGCTCAGATGTTTTTTCTTCTTCTGTATCACTACTGGCAATAAAGGTGGTGTCACATTTTTATCTATACTATTCAGGTTATGTCCCACTGTCTCCACGATGCTAATTTCCATCCCTACAAGGACATTTTCTGCAGAGCAGTTTTGTCTTGGTGTAACTTCGAGGACAAACAAATGGCAATAGGGTTATAGAGGCGTTATTGAATTGTTACTGCTGGCAATAAAGTGCCAGCAGAGAAAAGCACAGTTTGACTGCCATATTCCAAACTGAGTTACCAGCTTGACAGCTAAGGAAAAGAAACGAGTACATATCTTTTTGCTGGTAAAGTGACCACATTTGACTCAAAGCCCCTGAAACACTGTGCGTTTGGAATGATACATTACAGCTTTAATCGTCACTAATCAGAGGAGAAATGTGGTTTGCTATAAATTCTTTTAATGCAGACATCTGGATGATATAAGCTAATTGTACCCAGAAAATCTTACAAAAACTGAAATTCTGATCCAAAGTTTCGCAATACCCGTACATACCTACAATAATAGCTTGTGCTCCCTAATCTTTATTGCATGTGTAGTGCACCACTGTGGTAGAATAGTATACATTACAGTCATTTGTTTTTCAGCACTGAATATTTAAATAACGTTAACCTCTCTTTAGATTTGATGTAAATTTAACTTGCTTATATAGCAAACTCCAGTCTTTCCCTGGATAAATTCTGCATTCCTCTTCTGTCTTGACCTTTGAAAATCTTCCCCATGACTACTAATCAAAACACTCCATACATCAGAAATTCTTTCAGATCTTGCTGGAAGATTAATCATTCTGTATTCCAAAATATTCAGTTGAGAGTCTTTTAGTTAGTTAATTTCCCCAAATCACATTCGAATAGTGTCTGAGTAATAAAAATTGGCAGAAATTATTAGTGGCAGTATCCTGCATTTGCCATTGAAAAGGACACGAATACTTCCCCACCAAAGATAGTCATTCCCCTAAGTGTACTTTTTGCTTCCTAAACTAGATCCAATAAGCGACTCCTATGCCTGGAAACTAATATATGACATTTAGAGGTCTGATCCCCCCTAGGCAGAATCCAGAACTCTTTGCTGAGTGTCTGGACTCTGGGTATGAGACATAGAGAATAACACCACAAAATGAGACTCGGGGCAGCTACTGTGCTGAGCAGAAAGCTGACAAGAGTATTTATGCTCAGAGTGCAGCCACCTAGGTGTTGTCAATAAAAAAAAAAAAATTTGGGATAACTCTGGACACAGCTTTAAAACAGTTTAAAAACACATCTGCTCTGGCTCCTTACACAATCTAGTTTCTTTTCAGGCATAACGAGAATCCAAAGATAACCCAAATATAAGAGCAGACGGGTTTAAAAAAGGGCTGTCTAGCTATATCCACCGACTCTCCCAGAGTACACTGGCAATTAGCACAGACACACTCCAAACAACTTGCCAAATTCAAGCCTTGCCATACCCAAGGATATGGGATGAAGGTGCACGTGTGTGTTTGCTGAGAGTTTTCATGCTGATCTCAAGTCTCTGCTCCTTCATCTGTTGTCTGATGGAAGGTAGAAAGGTAATTGGATAAGAAATAATCAAAAAGGGGGTTCCGGGATTTGCTGCTCTAATGTGACGCACCCACTCGCAGAGGGGCACACAGTGCCTGTGGTCGTTATTCCTACAAGTTTAATTTCTCCTCTCTATTGTGTTGGAAACATAGGTGTTCAAATGAAGGCTCTGAATTTAAGCAGAGGGAGCCAGGTCTTTAGTGCCAGGGTCATGTAGGTGCTCATCCCCTAATCTCTGCACTTTTCTGCAGAAAGTTCTTTCATTTTAATTCCCATGTATATCAAAGACTCATCATATAATTATGTTTACAATAATTCCTCCTTGGAAAGTACCAGCAGGATTGTTCAAGATGAAAGACACTTTTGAAACACATTAGTTCTCATTGTGATATCGGGATTTATCATTTACAAACTGTACAAATAACAATCTTAGTAGCTTTTCCTAACTTTATGTTTGTGCTCCCACTAATTGGTATCTCTCTTGGGATTCTTCACCACCAGATGGGTGACCATATGGATAGGGACACTTGTTTATAAACCCTGTTATTTATGCACATACAAGGCTACCTAGGGAAAATAAACTTCCTCTAGATTTTATTAGGGAGACAGACACTAAAGTATTGTCATTCCAGAGTGGTAGGAATTACATGTTTCTTGTACCTTTTCAATAGAAACTAGTGAAAAGCTTAGGTTTTGGTTGTGGGGGGGGGGTTAATAACTTCTTAAAGAAAGTGAGGACTTAAATCATTAGTAAGGTAAAAAGCTATTAACTGTGCAACTGCATCACTTTTTCTTCTCCAAAAAAAGAGCAAACAATGGTAAAAGGGAAAAAAAATGTCTGGCAACAACGTGTCTGACTCTGATAAAGGATAGTGGGTTTTACTATTGTAGAGCACAACAGAAGTATCAGCTGGAAAACCAGCAAATTAAACCTGCATTTTAAGTCCCACCAAGCAGGACATGGGGTCCGGATTTTGGTCTATTACATTAGTAAATGTTCAGAAAAAGTTCAGTAGCTCTAAGTCAACATTTACCTGCATTCACACCAGTGTAATTAAAATCAGACCCTGGCCTGGAAACTGTAGTAAAACTAATAATATTAGAATAACACTTTAGACTAATGATAGTTTACATTACTTAGTTTGCCGTTTCCCTAAAGCCGTTTAATCCACCAGAAAAATTAATTCGCTGTTAAAAGACCTTTTATATCTCATTGACTTCAATGGACATTGGATAAACCTTTCTAAGTTGACAGCCATTTTCAAGAGGAAATGAAGATAAATAGTAGTTAGTTTTAATATTGGTCAATTGAGACAGTACAAGTAAGGAATACTATGAAACAATTTATATCAAATAATTTTTACCTACTTCCTGTAAGTCAGCAAAAGATTTTTTTCTAACATGAAGTTAATAATTGTATTACTAACACATACAACAAATGCCATTGCACAGGACCTTGCATTGAAAAGAAGTGCAAAATGTTTTGCATGCTGTGTGTGACATCAATTCAGTACTGATCATAGAATCATAGAATGATTTGGGTAGGAAGGGACCTTTAAAGGTCATCTAGTCCAACCCCCCTGCAGTAAGAAGGAACATCTTCCACTAGACCAGGTTGCTCAAAGCCCCATCCAGCCTGGCCTTGAACACTCCCAGGGATGGGGCATCCACAATTTCTCTGGGCAACCTGTTCCAGTGCCTCACCACCCTCGTAGTACAGAATTTCTTCCCAATAGCTAATCTAAATCTCCCCTC
>VZTQ01005873.1:0-24692 GCA_013400755.1 Pelecanoides urinatrix
GCGGGGCTGGGGCTGGCCCCGGCCGGCCGGGAGAGCGAGGATGGCGGCGGCAGGCGCGGTGGGGGCCGCCTCACAGCGACTCCGCTCCGGCGGGTGAGGGGAGCCGGGGTCCGCGCCGCCTCACCCCGGCTGCCACCGCGCTCCCCGCCGCCTGTGGGAGCCCGCACACCGGCGGTCGCGGAGGTGCCGGTGGCCTTCCTCCTCCTCCTCCTCCTCCTCCTCCTCCTCCTCCTCCTCCTGCCGTCACCCCCGCGCCTCGCCCGCCGCGGGTCAGGCCGCCCTGCCCGGCTGAGGAAGCGACTTCGGCGGCGAGCGGCTTCCCCGGGGAGGGCAGCGCGATCGGCCGCTCCCTCCGGACGATCGTAAGTTGGGGTCGGGAGGAGCCGGGCCGGCGGGTGAGGGCTGAGGCGGTGTCAGCCGGGGTGGGCTGCGTCCTCGGTGGGTGTTCGCTTTTCCCGTGAAAAACTGTGTGTGGGTGCATGTCCGATGTATATATCCTAATGTATAAAGTGCATATATATTTGCTGTATATACTTATGTGTGTCTATTTAATGGCAGTCCCTCAAGAGGCACAGGAATGGCGAGGGAAGCCCAAATGAGGGGCAATGCCTTTCACCCCCCGCTTAGCCAAAATCCCCATTACAGCAAAGCGTTGCAGAGAGGCTGGGGAGTGCTCTGGCCCGGGTAAAGACTGCAGGATCAAACCCATTTGGAGATCGTGATGGTAATTATGGAATTACTCTGTAATTACAGCCATCCCGATGAGCATGCTAGATATAGTTGACAGCGGTTGTAGTTAGGCAGGTAGTGATTGCACTGCAAAAATCATTAAGCTTTCGTGTGCCGAAGAAGAGGAAGAAAGCGTCGTGGTTTAGTTCTTGAAGGACAAAAAATGTTAGAGCTCTACATACCTGAAATAAGGAGAAAAAATCAGCGTTATCTGTTTTCCCTTTATGTAGCTTTAACAATCTGGCCCAGTTTATTCCTGCTTCTAAGAAAAATTGCTTCCAGGCAAAACCCTTTTATCTTCAGTTTTGCTCTGCGGCAGAGTTATCAGTGGTTGGGGTGAGCAGAGTGATTTATTTATGTTGGGAATGTAGTCGGGCTCTCTATAACAGTCACATTGTTGGTACTTTCATGAATGAGTAAGTGACAGGATTACCAAGCAGGCACGCTTCTTTTTTTTTAAAAAAAAAACAAAACAACCCAGATTTCATTATTAAACCTTGTGGAAGCTGTGTAGAGACATGTTTTCCACGGGTGTATCCTGACGTGTTTCAGTAAATCGTGATTTCTGGTGAGGATAACGTGTTCTAGCAAAATGTTTCGAGCTGAACCGCTTATCAGATGAGTGGGAAGACCAAGCTATTCTTACAGCAGCCTTATTGCAAGCTGCTGCCTGGGACTGAGACAAATGCATGTCAACTGTATTTATTTTTCTTTACTATTTTAATTTGCAGAAACTCTCATATAAACTGCACCTAAGATATTTTACAATATAAAAGCCATTTTAAGTTCAGTTCTATGTAACTAAATTCATTGTCTGGAGGTGCTACCGGCTGGGATAACTCTTTGAACGGCATGGGAAAACTGGGGGAAGGTTTTTTGGGGGGTGGGGGGATCCCATGGTCACTTGGCCAGGGGACTGCAGGCCCAGTGGCTTTGTCACATCCGAAGTGGCACGGCATCAAATGCAAGGTTATTCTTTAAATCCGGTCGGGAACTCAACCTGCTGCTGACTTGATTAATAGGTGTAAGCGGCTGGCTGTGAGCGGAGCAGCAGGGCAGGAGCCGGGAATCACGCTGCTCTCCTATTCGGTTTCTGGGTGGAGCGCGAAGTGTTGGTCATGGACCATAAAGCATTTACTGATTTAGTGCTGCTGCGGTCTGCCAAGCGCTGCGTGCGTCTCTCCTTCAGCACATGAGCAGCGTTTCATTAAAGCAGCAGATACGAACAGCCCTCACCTTTGGCACCTGCTTCCAGATCACTTCTGCCTCCTGGGGGTGAATAAAATAGCCCCAGTGTTGGGGCTCCTCCTGTAGTTCTGGGGGTATACAGACCCGAGACGAAGTATTGTAGGTTATAATTGGTATCCTTAGACAGTCATTTTCTTTTGTGTGTGTGTGATTATTGCTTTAATTTTCTGGAAGGGCCTCTGGAATCTAGCTTAGGTATTTTTGGACGGTATCATAAATCAAAATAAACATAGTGAAAACTGAAGAAAAATAAGTTAAGACAGAGGAATTGGGACTTAATGTTATCCTTAATAGGTTGGGCTTTTTTCCAAAATAAGTCAATAACAGCTCAACTTCAGTGGAAGGTCAGGTTTTAAAATGCAGTCTTGCAGCCAAAATCTAATTGGGCGAAATTAATGAAAACAGCATGTGACCGGTGAGAATTTTTTTAAAAAACTTTTATGTAAGTTGAAAGAAAAAAGAAAAAGTACTCCAACTAATTACAGACTGCTCTTCTCTCTCAGGATTTTATCAGCTCTAGAACAATATCAACTTCTATAACAATTCCAAAATTGATTTGTTGTTCTTTGTGTGAATCTCCTTTTCTTGTTTAATTAAAGGCATAATACAGCGACACTTTGGCTTTTGTGAACTTGGACAGAAAACTTTCAAAGTATTTCCTTCACTAGAAGGGTCGTGGAGGGTGAGAGCACCAAAGAGGTGGTGGGATCTCCATCCTCGGAGGTTTTCAGAACGTGGCCAGGCAGTGCCGTAGCTCCCCCAAGCCCACGCTGGCAGCAGTCCCGCTCCGAGCGGGCGGGTGGGCTGGAGACCCCCCACCCTCTGCTTCTTCATTACACCAAAAGCGAAGCAGCTTGATGAAGACGACTTGAAGGTACAAGGGCTACAGGCCAGGGTCCAGCAGCTCAGGACATAAATATCTAGTTAAAGCAATTCAGTATTCATTGAATACATAAAAAAAAGCTCTGTCTATGCTTATGGTTTTGATTCTCCTATTGGAGTTATTGGGTGTTTGCCGCTGATTTAATTAGACATATGGTGAGGCTGTAACTGTCTTATCACAGTTGTTGATTGCAGCCTACCTCTGGCTAAGATGTAGTATTGTCATTGCCTCCAAATAGCTACTAGATATTGCTTTTAGTTTGGGCTTGAAGTCTTAGTGTTGAGGCATCAGCGCTTGAAAGAAAAAGCATCTTGTGCAGCCGTCTGCACCCCCCCCTCCGCAGCCTGGCAGGAGACGTGCCTCTGAAGGAGGGAGCCCTGCACATTATAAAAACAACAACAAAAGCCACCCAGCTCTCTGCTTGTCCTCAGGGACTGTAAGCTGTGACAGTGTTGGATAACCTTGAACTACAAGCCGGATCCTGTGGCCTGAAGTGAACTCTGCACGTTGCTTTATCTTCGCCGTTTGCTTAGGCAGAAGAGTTTCAAGCATAAGGGTTTTGTCAAATCTGCCTGCTTCTGAGATGCCTAAGGTATTCTCACACAGAAGAAGGCTTTTGTAGGCAGGAGACTATATCTACCAAAAGCATCTCAGAACTGATGCATGTAAGCTGCACAGTGCTGGACTCCTCCATTTAACCTTGCCCTGTAGGGAAAAGTACACTCCTTGTTCCCTCTCTTTTATCCTTGCTCTCCTCTTCTGCTCTTTCGGTTGTGCTCCAGCCATTAATAGATGTACAGTACACGGCATTTCCCTTGGATTTTTGCAGCACAAGGAATAGCTGGTTTAGGTGGATAGCCTTAAGTGGTAATATAGCACTGAATGCCTCACTGCCCTTTATGCCTTTTCCTTTCCAACACCCAAATTATTTTTGGTCCCCATTTTATTGGTAGGGCTGTGAATCATGGATTCAGAAAGGTATGAAGGCATAACCCCTTATTGTAATGCCAAATGGAGCCATTTGGGCACCTAAATACACCGTGGCCGGTGCGTGTTTTGGAAGGCAGCTTGCCTGCGAGCATGCAGACGTTTGTAGCAGATTTGGAAACCAAGGTTTTATCTCCCGAGTCTCAAGCTGACCACTGAACCATCCTTTACTCGTCCTTTGCAAGGTCAAATTCAAACCTGGCTTTAGTAGGATGACATCCCTTTTTTCTTCATTTATTCCATCCTCTTTTCACGGGTCTAGTGTTATGTCCGATTAGCAATTACTGCTCTGACGTGGCAGAATTGGCACCTCGGTTCCAGCAGCCTTCAAACCCCAGGGAAACAGTCTTCTGTGTTGCTGGCTAATGGTGCGTGTCTTACAGCATCACGTGCTATTTCTCCAGTTTAAGTTTCAGGTTTCAGGTACCACTAATGATTCGCGATAGAAGAAAGGTACAAAGTAGAAGGTGCCTTTACAGTTAAATGCAACAACAATCCAGAAATGAGATAAAACACTGAGCTTATTTCAGTTGCAAGGCTGAAGTTAGGAGATAACAGGCCTTTTCAGCACTTCTGGGTTTTGTATGTTTTGCAGTTTTTAATTAAAAGCCCATATTCTGTGTATTCTTATTCCTTATATGGGCTGGATGTGCAGAATGAGATAATTGAAGGTTTCAAAAGCAATTGCAAACTGTCGTATCCTAATTTTTAAATATTTGACTTTGCAACTTCAATGATATCTCTCTGTCTGATTAAAACTCCCATATATAGAGAGTTAATGTATTTTACCACAGGATGAATCTAGAGTAATTTTTTGTCTTCAGTTACTTCAGATTATCACCAGGGTAAATGAGATTACTTTTTTTCCTCTTTTTTAATTGTGGAGAAAATTCAGTGCTCCACTGTAGTTGTTTCTGGATGAAAAATATCAAAAAGCAATCAATGAATCTTGGTCTAAATAAAGGTGTTTTGGGTCTCATATACAAATGTTGCCTTTCCCCTATCTGTATTGCATCCTGCAATGTTTTCACTGAAAAGTGGTTTGCAAAATCCTGAGAGAAGAAAAAGAAATCTTTATTTTAATCTTTGATTTGTAATTGCTGGAGTATGGACCCTGTTCTGTGATTCTACCTACTGGTACCAGAGAGGTACTATTCCTCTTGATTGCTCTAATGCCATTTTTTTTCAACATATTTGCAATATTTAACCTATCTTACCCTCATTCTACATTTCTGCATCTCCTTCCTTTCCCTCCCTTTTCCTTTCCCCCCCAGCTATCAGGTTTGTGGGTTGTAAATAAGGAATGCAATGTCAAAAATTCCTGGGTGAAAGTTACATCTGGGATGCATTTGGCCCACAGATTGCATGTAAGCCTTTTGGCACGGCAGTCTTATTCTTTTACTGAAAGCAGAGGCTAGAACTCCGCCTGCGCAGCCCCAGGGGACCGCAGAGAGGTTGTGTCATGCTGGCTAATCCTGATGATGAGAATGGATTGAATGGAGAGAGGAAGTGGATGCCCTTTTCTTTTCCTGCTTAGTATTTACCATGTCAATTAGTTTAAAAAAAAAAAAAACAACAAAAAAACACACAACAAAAAACCCACAGCCAAAAAAACCCAGTGGAATAGAGGAGCTGTACATCGTTTTGGTGCAAAAGCATCACGGTACGTGATGGGAAATGTTTCTACATTCTGCCATGCCTCAGGAGAATATAGCATACATAACATATTGCTATCTATGTACCTTGAAAAAATTCTGCTCTACTTTCAACTGAGTAATGAAAAGAGGATTTTTTTTTTCCTTTTCAAAGCGCAACATTGAAAAGCAAACCTCTTATCTATTTGAGAATTCAATACACTTTTGGAAACAAAAGAGAATAAAATCAGCAACCGTAGGTCTCAGAGCAACGCTGATTTTAATAATGTAAACTTTCTTCTCTAATGAGTAATAAGCAGTTCCATCTTTCATGGCCTTTTAAAATTGCTTTTAGTAAGGAACTGGATTTGTTTTAATCCTTTTCAGTATGTAAAGCCCCAGATATTTCAATCCCTTAGGGGCTCAGTATTTTCTAGCTCCGTTTGAAAAGGCAGAGGAAAACAGCTTTCAGAAATTGACGGAATCTGTAACTGATATAATTTAATTTTTTTTATCCAGAAAGTGACCCAAAAGTGTCAGTTAAGAAAAAGATCTCTGGCATCCCACCCTGTGGATTAGTAGCAAACAGGCATATCATCTAGGTACAGTAGCTCTTTGTATTCTGACCTACTTGTTTCTGTTCTGGCTTGTTCCTTCTTGAAAGGTTATTTGGAAGAGATGCAGAATTTGCTCAATAAACAGCTAAAGCGGTATCACCTGCCACGTGAAGTGCTTCCCCTTAAAATGGACCCTAGCACAATAGGATTGCCAACACCTAAAACTCTCGTATGCTGCATAGTCAGAATGGATACTCTAAAAACACCTAAGATGGTTTATTCCTGGAGGATGCTTTTCCCAAGGAACAGTTAAGAGAGCCTGGTCAGGGATCAGGCTGGTATTTGTGGGGTGTACTAGTGAATTCGGCTTGATCGTATTATTTTTACATGGTTAGCAATTAATTGTCGCAGTTGTCCTGTATACACCTGCATTGGTCTTGTGTTGTGTGCATGCATAACTGTTAACTTAGCTGTGTTTTCTTTTTGCTTAGATATTTCCAGAAAGTGCCTCCTTATGTAGAAAAACACTACAAGAAAAATACAGTGCGCTTTCTGGCAACCTGTGAAGCAAAGCTGTCAAAATGGCAGAAAATAAGGACAATAATATTAAAAACGCAGACGTGAGACCCAAAAGCAGCCGGAGCAGAAGCGCAGACCGAAAGGATGGTTATGTCTGGAGTGGAAAGAAGCTCTCCTGGTCTAAAAAGAGTGAGCACTGTTCTGACGCTGAAACAGCAAGTGCTGCGGGAAGATCGGGGACTAATTTAAGGAGCCAAGAGAGGAAATACAGCTGCTCGTCTATCGAGCTGGATCTAGACCGTTCGTGTGGTCACAGGTTTTTAGGCCGGTCTCTCAAACAGAAGCTGCAAGATGCTGTGGGTCAGTGCTTTCCCATAAAGAACTGTAGCAGTCGGCACGCCTCAGGACTGCCATCAAAAAGAAAAATTCATATCAGTGAGTTAATGCTAGATAAGTGTCCTTTCCCTCCGCGCTCGGAGCTAGCTTTTCGGTGGCACTTGATCAAAAGACATACAGCCCCTATAAGTCCAAAAGCGGAAGACTGGATAATTGCTGATTTATCCCAGCATGAGGAAAGGGAGGATCAGCTGCAAGACGATGAGATTGCCAACGGGGGAATGGACTCTCCCTCCCAATCCTGTGACTTTACCGACAGCGGTTCCTCTAGGGGTGATTCGAGGTCTGAGCTGGTTACAGGTAAGGTGGTGAGGAGCAGTAAAGATGAGAGCGATATGGACTCCGATGATGAAGTTATAACACTGTGCACAAGTTCTAGAAAAAGAAACAAGCCCAAATGGGAAACGGATGATGAGCTGCTACGGATGGAAACGCCTCCGAAATACCATACGCAGATTGATTATGTCCACTGCCTAGTCCCAGACCTTCTCCAGATCAATAACAACCCCTGCTACTGGGGAGTCATGGATAAATATGCAGCTGAGGCCCTGCTAGAAGGAAAGCCAGAGGGAACATTTTTGTTACGAGATTCTGCCCAAGAAGACTATTTGTTTTCCGTGAGCTTCAGGCGCTACAGTCGTTCCCTCCACGCGCGGATAGAGCAGTGGAATCACAACTTCAGCTTTGATGCCCATGATCCTTGTGTCTTCCATTCTCCTGACATCACGGGACTCCTAGAGCACTACAAAGATCCAAGTTCCTGTATGTTCTTTGAACCGCTTTTATCCACTCCGCTAAACAGGACTTTTCCTTTTTCTCTTCAACATATATGTAGAACAGTTATTTGCAACTGTACAACTTACGATGGTATTGACGCACTTCCCATTCCTCCGTCGGTGAAGCTGTATCTGAAGGAATATCATTATAAGTCGAAAGTTAGAGTACTCAGGATTGATGTACCAGAGCAGCAAAGCTAGAAAATATTTTTATGAAAGAATGAAATTGGCTCTAAACAGACAAATAGTATGTTCAGTCTTTCTTCCTTCTAGAGATTTTTTTAATAGCAATTTAATTTTTTTCTTCTTTTTCTGCAGATTATTTACCACCCAAACTAGCCTCTGTCTAAGGCTTCTTTATCTCAATGTACTTTGAGTCTTCCCAGTTCTCTTTTTGAGAAATTATATTCTTTGTGGGCTTTTGGTACTGTTCCCAAACTAGGGTTTTATGGAATTTCAGGTAGGCTTTCTGGTATTTCTATAGATGGATAGTCTTTAGATCTAAAAAACCCTAAAAATCAGTTTTGAACTTGATCTGTCTTTTATATTGTAATTTACATATGTTGCTGACGTGTTTGAAATAATGCACTGTTAACTAAAGATTGACTCATCTGTATTTTCTGCATTTCTTTTAAAATGAGTGCTCAAGCCTCTGTGTGTGTATGTATGTCTGTTCGTTTCTAATACAGTAAATTCATCAGTCTATTTCTAACATTACTATTCCTAGCAAAATGAAGTTTGAAAGAGGATATGATCTTTCTATAAATACATTAGAGGACTAAACACTAGGGAGGGGAAAAACAATTCAAGTTAAGGGCAGCCCTCAGTAGAGGAACAAACATGTATAAACTGGTCGTGAAAAGATTTTGGTTGGAAAAGAGGAAGGCTCGTAATGGTCAGAGCAGCGGGGTTCTGGAACAGCTTTTCATTTTGTATAATAGCAGTGAAAAGCAAACTACTCATAAACTGGGATTTGATCAGTGTCTGGAAGGGATAATGATATAGTTACTTACGATAGATGGGACTTGGACTTGGTAACTCTATTTCTATGTTACTATTTCATTATATGAAATACCCAGTTTTCACTGTAGGAGCTGCTGCTTCTGAAATGACAAGGCACAGAGTGGGAGGGTCAGAATGAAGATATTTCCTTAAAAATCTGCGTATTAAACTATCTGGTCTTGCATGGTTGATCCTGAGGTGATAATGAGTAACTTACTTTCTTTGTTAGTAGGAGGGTTGTTTTTTTAATAAGTATAGTTTAACAAAAAAAAAAAAAAAGTCTGCAGATTTTTCTTGCAATGTGAAGCATTTGGTTGAATGGCCTCCTGCCAAATTCCATGTACGAGAAAACCATGCATGGATAATGCTCCTAAAAGCTTTACTTACATTACATGGATAGGCAGATCTGCTGCTGAATTATTGGTGAAATCCCAGTGAGACTCAGTGGATCTGGGTTCAGGCAAGAAACTCTATTGCTTTCCAGGCTGGCCTCGGGGTGCAGCTCCAGGAGGAGCAGGAGTGACCTGCAGTTCTGTTGTCTTCGCTTGTATGTGCTTTATCTCCTCTCGCAAAACTGGGCCCAGAACCACTCTGCCAAAAGTATGTGAGATGATGTAATTGTAACTACAACAACCGCACTGTTTCCTCTTCTTTGATTGCAGGGAGCATTTGTATCCTCTTGAAATGCTTTTGAAACTGAGACCCCAAGCCTGCACATTACAAATGTGTTTAATTTCATGCATGCAAAAGATCTTACCAAAAATCAGCAATTACCCGTGTGCGTGAGGTTATGCATGTGCGCAGGTTAGAAGCAGCAGAGCACAGTGCTGTAGAGTCTTGCTCCCAGATTGGAGATTAAGACTAAGCAATATTTCTATTTGAATCTTTTAATTTCACCTAGTACAGAATCCTACGGATTTGTGGACATCAAATCCGTCCTGCAAGCTGGGTACTCAGGAGCTACCAAGGAAGCTTTGCCACGCAGCTCCACTGGGGACCTGCTGCCCTGCTCTTGCTCCCCCCAAGCAGAGAATAGCCTTTCCGCTAAACTGCTGTCACTGTGATGATATAAACAGATTTCCAGGGACATCTGCTTAGAGACCAGCCCGTTTGTTTTCACTCTGTTTTAAATAGGTTTTGAACCAAAGTCTCCAGGGAGAAAATGCTAACACATCAATCTATCGCATTGCACATGGATGAATACGCTACGGGACAAACTCTCAGCTGCTATAAAGCAGCGTGGCTTTATTGATACGCTTATAACAGCTTATACCAGCTGAGATTCTCCCTCCTCCATACGCAAATGATAATTGTATGACTGATGTCAGAAAAATTACCCTTTTTTTCTGTAATCTTTTCCTTGTGCTGCTTCCATTCAACTGGCATTGCCTTTTGCATAAACTGTATTTTGTCAAGGACAGCTTCATACTAGTAATCTGTTTTTCCCTGTATCTATCACTGCCATTTTCCAAATACAAAGTGAGGGAGCAGCAGGGATCATCTTTGCTCTGCTCTTTTACGCTGTGCCCGGCGTGGTGGAATGGTGGCCTGTGACTTGCGTGGCTGCAGTACGAAGTAATAGTATCTGGTTCAAAATCTGACTTCACAGAGTGACGCCAGAGATATCTGCAGTCTGCTTGATTAAAATTCTCTTTCAGAAACTCTTAATTAGGGCAAAAAGCTCATAATTTTAGATAGAGATTAGTAGTATTATTACTTTCATCGCAAGACCACAGAAAATAGATTTCGACCAGAAGTTGTACTTGCTTTGGAAGTTAGCGAAGGCCACCATCTCTTTCAAAATCAGCAAAGATTTTGTCCCTGCAAAATGAAAGGCCATGAAAGAACCTTTTTTGTGGTATAGTTCCCCAACATGCTGTGTTTTCAGTGTCGTTCTGTATGCAGCCTACATTGTTTTGACATTTGTTGATGTATCACCCCAAAAATGTCTGGAGCACTCCAATTTTAGGAGACCTATATAATACCGCAGTTGGGGGAAGAAAGTGCGGCACATAAAAATAGTGCCTTTGGACTGTGGGCCAGTTAATCGCATTTATTTAGAGAAATCATATGTAGAAAATATTGATGAATGGGTTTTTGGGGAAGTTCACCCTATTTTTTCCTGTTTTATTTGTCCAGATCATTGATACCTGTGTGACATTTGTACCTAATGACAGTGAGTTGTGTATACATGTGCAGTCTGTCAGAGAAAGATCCATTTCATGAAGTATACATTTTTTTATGAAACATGAGAACTCAAAAGGTCTGTTTTGCTTAAATCCATGTACCCTTTTTTCTCTTCTTTCTCTTTTTTTTTTTAATAAGCCTTGTAGAAATTAACGGGTTTTACAATATGCCAAGAATTGTCATCCTAAAGTTTTCTTCCCGCTGCTGTCATTAACAGTCTTACCAGTGCTGCTCACTCCAATAATACTTTATAACACCTTGCATCTGACGTATGATCCAAAGATAACCAAGTCTTGAAGTTCAGTGTTGAAGCCCTGTAAAAAATTAGCCTCAGAAACAGGGTAAGAACTTCCATTTTCTAAGCCCAAGCTCTTGCAAGACAAAGATCCCAAGTTCTTCAGGATGAAGATTAAATGTGGAACAAGGAAGGGTACGGAGATGTGTGGAAAAACACGTGCTCAAGACTACGCAGCAAGTCAGTGGCTGAGCGAGGCCATAATCCAGAGGAGACCCTGGCCACAGCCCCCCTGTTTTGGGGCACCCAGCCAGCTTTGCATCAGGAATTGCATCAGCATTACATGGTTTGTGTTGTTTTGAAGGTGGTTCCATAGGAGGTCAGTAGAAACACGGAGTATTGAATCAGTGTGAACAGCTTCTGGTAAGAAAAAATTATTTTTATATAAGCGGGAGAAAAAAGGTCAGGCTCTTGATGCACGCTGGGCAAGCTACATACACAAGCTATTTTTACAGGATGGTTTAAAAAAAATTAAACGCTCTTTCCATTAATTGTGTTCTCTGGAGTTTGTTTTTGCCTGAAGTGACTTTTCGCAGCTCTATAGTAATGTCAGTTGTTGGCCCAGTGCCGTCAATACAGAGCAACTTCAACTCCATTGGAATCATTGATGGATTTGGGGTAGTTTGTATGTCCGATAATTGGGAGTAAGTACACATTTCTTCTCGATTTTCCTATTCTCAGCACTTGTCTTGATGAAATCCAGGGCACATTTGGAACAGGATATGTGTAAGTATAGTAGCATATCCAACTCTAAAAAAAAAAAACAACCAGTGATCATAATTTAAATGCTTTCCTTTTAAAGATGCTGGTGTGTTTCCAATATAAAGAAGAAATCCTGTATGGTGCAGTCATACATGGCCTTACTGTAAAATTCACATGCTCTTAAATAATTAAAAAGGGGGATACTTTAATTTTGAAAAAGGATGCTGGAGGAAGGAGGTTAAAGGAAGCTTTTAGTCATCTCTAAGGTTAGATTTATTGATCTAGTGATCAATCCCTTTCTCTTTCCTGAATTTAAAGCTAATGGGAGACTGTGGTCAGAGATGAGTGGCTTTTAGTTAAGGTTTTTGACTCTTATAAATAATACAACAAATGTCCTAGTAAGTAATAAGAAATAAGATACTCGCTCATTCTTTTTAAATAGAACAAATGTGGCAAACAAGACTCAGCTGTAATTTTTGAAGTCATTTATTAGACAAATTGCTCTTCTCTACTTCTTTTACAAGAGAGACATAAACCATTATATTATTTATTCATGAATCATAGCCATTAAGATGATAAATCAAATTATCAGCTTCCTGTCTCTCTTCGGTTTTAATCATTTTTTATAGTTCATGCAATATAAAGACAGCTTCCTTCCTATGAAACAAGAGACCTTCAGAGACCTTTTTATTGTAAACGTACATTTCCTTCTCATTTTTAAGTATATCCTAGTGATTTTCTCTGTCAATTTTATCTGCAATAAAAATCCAATAAGGAACTTGTTCATTGGTTCAATATAGCAAAGTTAGCTATGAAGTAAGTGATTTTGCTTAACCTCTGAAATAACATAGTGCTGGAAAATGCAGTTAAAGGATTTTTTCTGCCACCCGTAAATGTGCATGACAGTATCATACATTTAATAGAGCCAAACCTTGACACAAGCTCACATACTGATAGCAGGACCTTTCACAGAAGGTTTAATAGGAGCTCTGCAGTAGTATGACTTTTTTAATACATTGAAGCTTACTCTTTCTGCTATATCTACACAGCCAGTATGTCCTTGCTTCTTCCCATAAGGTGGGAGAGCTGAGGTTACTCTCGGCTGCGAGCGTTTCACGCATCCTTTCCTTGCTTGCTTTCCGTCTGCATCTGTCTGGTTCAGCATCTAAAACAGCGGTAGGACGAGGCGCACGTGACGTGGTGTGGATGGAGAAGTTGTCCATTCAGAAAGAAATGCACATTGATTTCCATTCCAAACAGCGGCAGCTAACTGGTTTTAAACTTGATTGTCCTTGTTAAATACTACTCTCAGGAAGCACTGATGAGGTCAGAGTTATCGAGGATGGAAGAAGAGCCTCTGTCTGCATCATTAGAAATACTCATCTGTGCTACAGTGTAAAAATCAATATTTGTTTACTCAACTCTATGAATAATAGAGTTTTGAACGTAAATATATAATTTATGCATCTAAAATCTATAGCATGGGGCTGTTGTGAGCTGCAATAACTTCCCTCTTCCCTACATCCATTTTAAAAATCCCTTGGGTGTCTGAGTGATACGTTATCTGGCCAAAACGCGCCCTCAGCCCAGCCTCCCTGCAGGCAGGTCGTGACGAACACCTTCCTGCCGGGATCCCCGCAGGGTTAGAAAGGACTGCCAGGTGCCCCGAGGATGTCCTCGCGTGGGTACTCGCAGTTATTTTATTGCTGGGGAGAATCCCTTGAACGGCGTGTGTTTGAGACGGGTCAAAGGGATGTCTGGATCAGAGAGCATAGCTCCTGTGGTGGCCACAGCATAATTAAAAGTCATAGCAGGCTCATTAGCCCGTTAAGGATGTCTGGCCACTGTAGAGGGCCAAAGCCAGAGTTCCTCTGCTAAAGCTGGTCCTTGTGAATACGGGTCCCTCTTCCCCCCACCAGTGCAGAGACACGAGGACTGTCTTGCGAGATGCAAGGATGACGGCCCTGCGGGGCAGCTGCCACGCAGGCAGCGGCAGCTCCACATTCCCACCGTGGTGGCGGATGCCTTTTTGCAAAGAGCATGCCCTGTAAAATCCAAAAATGTTTGTCTCCCGGTCTTCTTCGTTATGCTTGTGGCTCTTGCATATCAAAATGGTGCAGCAGGGAAAACACTGGGCTCGTGTTATGTACTGTAACCCAACAGCACAAAGCCATTGCTGGGAAGTACCAACTTAAGAAAGATTTGAATCCAGCTTCGAAGTAGGAGGTCCTATTGGCTATCTGGGAGCTCTTCCGTCTTGTTTTCCTTATTTTCCTTTTTATTTCTTTGAGGGGGGGAAAAACATCTCAGTTATTTCTCAAGTCTCATGTTCAGCCACTAGCTAAGAGCATCTCTGAGTTTGTCTCAGTTGAACAGGTTCATTGCCAGACCTTTTTTTTTAAATGCGCATCACCTGGAATAGACTACATTGCATTGCTTGTGCTAACGTGGGATTTTTTTGTTTAAGGAAAAGGCTGGGTTTGTCCTTCGTAGCAGTTATGTGATCATATTTCTAGGTCAGGTCTTTATGTGTAGTCACACGAAGTTTCAATTTGGACAAAACACCCAGTAAGAGTCTTGATGCTTGATGCTGTTATGATGAGAAAGTTGTCTAATCAAATTTTGTTTCCAATTAAAAAAACTGGATTAGCTCTCAGACTGAGACCTTTGCTGTTATTTTTAGTCTACAACTAATGAACGCCTGAAAATAGAGTGTATAATGAAAATACGGTGATTGGTTCTGCTGGGATGGTTAGGAAAATACATTAGTGGATCAGAAAGGGTAATAAATCTTCTGTCACAACCTTCCTCATTAAACTAGATAATTTGAAATTGCCTCTAGTGTATTAAACAGTTCATTATTTTGTAGGGGAGTAACATGCAAGACAAAAGAGTAACATTCTTTTAATTGATAACCGAAGCCTGAAAAAAAAGATCAAGCAAATTTAGTCAAGAAAAATCAATCTGAACACTGGCTGTGTTGCTGTACAACTTGTTCGGAGCCATCCGAAACGTCACGTCCTCCGACTTAGGGGAAGGAGGAAAGGTCTCTGGAAAATACTGGGGGAGAGAGGGACAGGGGGAAGGGAATAGCTCTACTAAATCTGACATAGTGTTTTTCTCCAACAGCACTGCTGCAAAATTAGATCATTTCAGATTTGTAGATTTTTTTTCTCTGATGGTTTTAGCACATGAGAAATGAACAGCCCCCAAAACTTCATTTCTTTATCTTATCAGCACCTTAGTGTTATTCCAGAGGCATCTCTTGCTTCAAACAGGCAAAGGGTGCCGTCAGCCCGAGGGAGGGGTGTCTGCAGGAGCACGAAGCATAACTTGAGTGGGAAATTGCAGCAAGAAAGGGGAATTTGGGGTGACAGCTGAACGGAGGAAGGAACCCAGTGCCGGGGTGCAACAGAGACTTGTCTTTGTGTGGCTGGCTATGACCTCTCAACAGTAGGAATGGGAAATCTCCACCCTGGTGGTTTTGGCAAGGAATATCTCTGTGTGATCTTCAGCCTCCCCAGAAATTCTTCATTTTTCAGGACACCTTTGTCCTGGCAAGCTGGAGGCTGCGGGCGAGCTGAAGGCTTTTCTTGTCCGTCTCTTTACAGCAAAAATGCTGGCATTAGACTAGAAGATGCCTGAGATCTCGCTGCCGCCAAGGTAACACAGGGTTGGCAAGGGGGACATCCTGTCATTTCTATATTCCTGTCATTTTTATCCTCTTCGAGCCAAATTATATCTTGGTGTGATGTTGCTGGCTCTGCTATCCTTGTACACAAGGAATCTTGGTGCCGTGCCCAAAGAGAGGGCAAACGTGAAGGGGAAATAGGAGAACGTTTTATTGGGGAAGATCTATGCAAAGGTGGTGCTGAGTAGGAGGGTGTGAGTTTGAGTAAGCCAGCCAGATGAGGCACTTGCCCTTTGTCTCTTTTACGTTGATTCACTAAGAACACCCACATTTATTAAGATAAGCCAAAAAAAACAAAGTTCCCTATTCGAGCAAATGCCTTTTCCCAAGTCCTCGTCTCCTCCAAGTGAGTCAAAAAAACCCCAGCTCTTGCCCCTTCCCAGCCAGCCTTTCTCACGCATGAGCAATGCTTGGTTTCTGCTGGATATTCCCTCCTGACAGGATTGTCTGCTACCACAGGTACGATCTGTTGGTACAAATTACCTGAGTGGGTGGCAGATTCTTGGCTAGACAAAAGACTAGCCAAGGAATAAAAGGATTCTTTCTTTCACGTGTGCCAGGGGGATGCACTGAATACTTTGATATTGTTCTTCTTTTAATAGCAAAAGCGCAAGTAAATAATCCCTTGCTTTAGCTGATGCGCTCCTTTATTGTGAGTCCAGGCAGACAGGATTATTGAGGGGGAAGGGAAGAGGGAGGAAGGAGAAGACCTGAAGGGAAGGAAGGGGGAGGCAGGGAAACTGGGGAACCGGAGTCGCCTGTTTCCAAGGGCTTCCCAAGCCAAGCGTTCTGTCCCTGCTCTTTAATCTCCTGTCCTTCTGCCCCCAGATTGTAGTCTTAACTGCTTTGATACCCACAGACTGTAATCAAATAGCACTCCCGAAAGCACGTTTTGGAACCCTGTTTGGCCACGTTAGAGTAGAAATTATTCCAGATAAATTCGTTCAACGCTTGATGAGCTAAAAATGGCACATTTGTTATCACACAAATAACATATGGCATTAGCAAATGAAATTTAATGTTGTAGCAGCGTAGCTTATCCGCCTTAACCTGAAATGCACAGTGGTAGGAAGTAAAGCAAAGAGATGTACACCTCCGGCCATCTCACGTTGGCTGGAGTACTGTCACGAGCATCCAAAATTCTCTTTCACTGCCTCTGCCAGCTTCGGCTTCATCGTATTTGTACTCTAATACAAGACTTTTACACTGACTTATCTAGTTTTATATAGAAGGAGAATAAGTGAATGGCCATGCCAGGCTGGGCCAAAAGTCCACCTGGCCCAGTGGCCCAACAGTGGCCACAAGTGAAGGCTCAAGGAAGAGTGGCTCAGGTAGTGACTGGCCCAATTCAGCAATGGGTGCTTTACTTGTCTCAAAATAAGCATTATTAGTAGGGAAAATGTTATGAAGTTATTTTGAATGAGGCTCTAAATGGCTGTGTTGGTGTTTTTACAGTCTAAATCCGATAGTGTGTCTTAATTTCTAACAGTAAGGAGATTCATTGCAAACAAGTGACTGCAAATCAGTGAATGAATGAGAGTAGATCTCCACAAAAGTATACTTAATTCATTTGCCAATTACAGTTCATTTTTAATTATGAAAATACATTTTAGCAGGCATGTAATAGATACTTTGTCTAAAAGAAAAGTAATTTCTAGCAGTATCAGACCTAACCACAGTTCTGGCTATTAAATCTATGCTGCAAGGGAAAGAGTCCATTCATTTTTTACTGCACTTCAGCATAATCGTTTTGGAGTCTGATCCTGCAATCCATGGTACCTACTTGTTCCTTAGAAACAATTTGTGTGATTAGGAGCTATTCATAAGTTTAAATAACATTGCGCTTGTTGTTTTTACCTCCTGTTACTTCATTAAACCTGCGGTTCAAATAGTGGAGCTGGGGGAAGGTCTCCTGTTTGGGGAGTTGGTTCTTTCTGCTATTTTGGCAGCACATCTTGTTGTTTTCCCAGAATGTGTTTAGCTAAAGTAGCGCCGAGGAAGGAGTGTGACACGGTCCAGAACAAGACTGGTTTTCTCAGGTCACCAACCGGCCTGGACCCTGTGATGCTGGGCTGAAATATTACCGAGGAAGTGTTATTCCTGTTCGTTATTTGTATTGCAACAGTAGCTCGATACTGCTAACCTCAAAACTACAACAAGGAGGTGCTCCATCTCCCAAAGAATTTCAAGTCCGAGCATAAAATGGGAAACGATACATGAATAGAGGGGAGGAGGTGGAGGGGAATGGGCTCTGCAGCAGTGGCACTAACCAAGTCTGGGGCAGCAGCCATGGGATGGGGAATCAAAGGACGGGAATTTCCCGGAGGACGAGCTCCTGCCAAGCCCAGCAGAGGCAACGGGGGACCTGGGAAAGCAGGCAGCTGCAGCGGGGAGCGGAGTTTGCTGGAGGCAGTTTTCAAGTGCCCATTCTGCTAAACTGCCTCCAGCACAGCCCTGGGGAGCACGAAATAACAAGGCAATTATGTCCTCAGATCCCTGTGATATTGTTAGAGTGGGGCCCAGCATGTTTTGCAATGTACTTTATCACAATAGCCAGTTCCTTTTCTTTCTAAATGGCTGTATAGGAGCAGTATTTCTGCTAATTAATTAGGATGCATTCACCCCTGGGGGGGGGTGGGGGAAGAGCTTACAAAATTCTTCAGATTCAAAATCTGTTTCTTCAGACAATATTACAAACATTTACAGGGAGGAGTAGCGCTTACCCCCAAGCAGGGAGAACTGAGATAACATATAATGCTCGCTCATACAGCCCGGAGCTGTAAGACTCTGGTCTGGCAGGGAGGAGAATCGCCCGGCTGCTGGGAAGACTCAGGATGAAGTTCGGATGTAGGATTTCCATGAAAAAAATCTAGTGCCGGATTAACATTTTTTTGCCCTGCTTCAATGGGAACTCCCCAGGGCAAACCTGCACAAAGACAAACCTGTCACCCAAATTCAGCTGGGCTGAGACTTCCTCATCTCAAACTTCATACAAAAAGCCCCAAAATCAATGAGGAAGCTTTGAAGTGAACTTTGGATCAGGCTCATTCCAAACTTTCCTTTATCTCACTTCCAATTTATCACTGAAATGTCTGTAATTCTCCCCAGAGAGACTTTCTAGTATTTAAACAGCTACTATCCTGCATAATTTCTTCCTGTTTTCATAAGAGAGAAGAGGAACTGAGAGCATTATGCTAAATTCCTCAAGACTCCAAAGAATAGAGATTTTCATGGAATTTTCTGAATTTAGTATCATTGCTAGGGATGTGGCTGGAAACAACCCCAAGGTTAAAAAGTTCAAATGTTTGGGTTTTTTTCTTTTTTTAATGACTCTTGCTTGAAATGATCCCAACTTCAGCTAATTCCAGCCACATTTGCACTTTAAAGGACCTCTGTCAGTCAGACATTAAAAATATTTAAGTCTCGTTTATTTATAGGAATCCTTCATACTTGGGTGACTATTGACTTGACAAATCCATTTGACCTAAAATATGACTAAGAAGTATATTTGCGGTATGTTTATTAGTTAAGAAGTCTTTCCCGGGCTAATCTGTTTTCCGGCTGTACTCTTCCAGCAGGCTGATGGAAAAATAAGACCCAAAGAAGGAAGCGGATTCTTAACAGCGGTCATGAAAACTGCTTTATTCTCAGGGCATTTTTGCACAGCATTAGCAACTAAAAGGCACCACTTCATCACGGCACTTCAGCTATTTGCTGAATCAGGGCCTGAAAGCTGAAGAGAAGGAGGAGGAATGACATGGGTGTTATTCCCACAGATTTTCTCAGAGCATTAAATGACTATTAGCTGATGCGACAAGATTTTACTGTATTATAGTTGCAGTGGATGAAATTTGTCCTCTTTTGATGGGATAGCCCAAAAACTGACCAGGCAATTGCAGCCATCAAGTCCCTGCCTGGAGCAGGGAGGGTAAAGGTAGGATACAAAACCTTAGTCCTGGAATGGAGTAAACTCCCTCAGCTGCACCAAGTACCTGGTAAATGTCCATCCCGGTTCAGCATAGAAATGCTGGGGGAAAATACCCCCACTCTGAAAGATTCCTAAAACTACTGAAATTAATAGGTGAGCATCAACTTGGTCTTCATCTGGAGGATTTGGGGTCAGATCGCCAGCTTCTATTCAGCTGCTGTGAACCTCCCAGATGTGTGAGTAAAACAAGAGCCCCCTGAAGCCAGGCTCTCCGCCAAACCTCACGCAAGGAGAAAAGGCAGCTCAGCCCACACTGCCACGCACTCCTGGATCAGCGCTGGTTGTAACGCCTTCCACGCAGAGTTTTATACTGAATACTCATGTCAATAATTCATCACACGCCCTTCAGTAGCACCTTTGTCATTTCAGTGACTTACATACCCTTCACGAGCTCAAATGATCCTTATGTGCATCATTCCCTGAATTACTACAAGCCATTTGACTGTAAATGTGTTCTTTGGCACCAATCAGCGGATCATTGACCTTAGCAGTATGGCTACACCATCAATATACATCTGAAGTAGAGACATGAGCACTTGGTATCGAACAATTAATTTCACATATAGAAATGCATACATCGGTGGCTGTGCAAAATGAGATCTCGGGGGGATTGCAGAGGAAGCGCGGCGTGCCAGGCAGAGAGGAGAAGTGCCTGAGCACGGAAGCATCTCTGGATGAACAAAGAGATCCCAACTGCTTTGCACAGAAAGATAAAACGAGGCACAAAGACACGGCCACAAATGGCATCACAGGGAAGTGATGGAAAACGGAGTGATTGAGATTTAGCAATCCGGGCACATTCTTCCTGCTGGGAGCTGCTCACACCATCGCAGAGATAACCAGCAGGCACCCCGCGGCACGACCGGTACCTCCATACAGTACTGGCCTTGCCTCCGGTGGGTCCCCAGCGGGTGATGGTGCAGATGTAACCCCAGACTGCCGATCGCTAGGGGCTCGCAGGCTTGGCAGGGGGAGGATCATTCCACTTTTCTTGCCTTTCTCCTTTTCCTAAGTATTTGGTGTTGCCCACAGTCACACGGGACTCGAGGCCAGCCGGGCCTTTGGTCTGTCCCACTATGACTATTCTTAAGTTTCTCCATCGGGGATGTGTGTGCGTGCCTGTGTCTTTATATCCGTTAGAGAATCTGGGCTACAGGAAAATCAACTCTGCCCTCATTGCCAGGCCGAAGCCTCCACAAGCCAGCTACTTCTCATCTCCTTCTCCCTCTCCAGAATTTACAATTGCAAAACAAGAGCGAAATAAAATAAGGGGTCCTTTTATTTGCTTTTGAAGCTTTTCAAAAAAGAAATTTTCCAGCTTGTCTCCACAGCAGCGAGCACTTGAAAACATGATCCTTCAGAGAACGAAGGGCCATCATTTCATATTACCATCTGCCTGTCGGAGCCGTGGCTGAAAGCCAAACAGCAAATGTCACAAAACTCACTGCGAGGCTGTGAGGATTGCAACACCGCACCGGGAACCAGAGTTTGGGGTTGGGCGGGCGGAGAAAGGGGGAAGGGGAGGACAGAGAGAGGACTGATAAAGGTTTGGATCCCTTGGGGGAACCGTGGTTCTCTCTTTGGGGATGGGGAGAGGGTGGGTGCCTCTCTGAGAGGACAGATGATGACGTGGGTTTCATTGGTGTCACACAGAGAGGAATTTTCTACTTCACTAAAGAACAAGAAAAAGTGAAGAGAGCCCTGTCTTCTGCTGCCAGACGTAATCACTAGCTCCAAAATCTGAAAACGAACTCGCACAGTAGCCTGACACATGATCAAGGCTCTACACATCCACCACTGCGGAAAGAAACTGTACCCAAAGAATTCACTCCTTGTCACAGAAAACCCATGTGTTAGTACCTAAGTGACTGTCAAAGTGTCTTTAATGACAGCTCACCTGCTCATAATTTCACAACAAGCAGACGGCCATGCTTCCTTTCCAGTTCAATCCAGTTTATCTCATCTCCTCAATAGGGTGCATTTGCCATCCCAATGCACTTTGAACCAGTTTTACGATTTTATCTTCATGGCAACAAGCCTCTGCCTTGAGAAAGAGCACTTATTAACTAGAGACAGCGTCATTTTCAAAGTGATTTATTTTATGAGGGTTTTGAAATAAATGATCAGTCAGTGATTGGCCATAGGGGAAAAGCATATAAAAGCTTCCCACATGCATTGAACTTACCATCTGGTATCCTTTAAAATCTAGCTTCAGGGTGGCTCAACTAATTCTTCAGAGCGCACGACGTTCACAGCGCACAGTGAAGCATGAATTTAAAAGCCGAGTGACATAGCCCAGTAAGAATCAGCACTGCAACTGAGGCTTCGTATCTTATATCTCACTGTTCTAGCACATCATCAGAGAGGGGCATTTTCTTAACTAAAACTGATGTTACATTCCATAATTTTAATCTCATTAAAAAAAAAAACCCAACTAATCCTTTTATTTTCTGGTTGGATGGAAAAGGCATGCCTCCACTGTGTCTCGGATTCCCTCCATCTGACTAGCTGATGTAAAAGCAGGAGGTACAAAAAAGATACTGTTATTGTTCCTCTGAATTTATTGTTTGTGGCATGCACACCCCTCTGGGTGCAATAAAGTTTCCTGACTCCGATGCTTGTCACATTTCAAGATCTGTGTTATTGTCCCTGAAAAGTACTAAATGGGACTTGTTGGGAAGGCATGAACTGAAATCCCCTGATGCATAATTGAGGATCCAGCAGGAGAGATCCAAACGCTGACATTGCCTATGCTCCTGCATTCCCAGCGAAACTAAAGTCGATGCACGCACAAATGGTATGATATTGCTTATAGTATAGAATTTAAAACCCAATTTAAGGATTGCCTGTTGGCCTTTTCCCCCAAAATAAAGGCTAAGGTAGGCAATTATGCCCAATTTTGCCACTGAAAGACAAGAGAGATGTTGACAAACTGGAGGGAGTTCAGAGGGGGTCCACCAGCACGGTTGGGGGGCCAGAGCATACGGCATGTGAAGAGAGGCTGTGGAAACTGTATTTTTGAGCTAGGAGAGGGGAAGAGGAATCTCGCTGCAGTCTCCAACCACCCAGCGCGGGGTTACAGAGCAGGCAGGTGCTTCATAGAGGTACGTGGCAAAAGGACAAGCAGCAACAGTCACAAGTCGCAGCAAGGGAAAGTCTGACGAGATGCAAGGAATAATGGTAAGTATTCACAGTGACCATATTTAGGGACTGGACTGAACGTCCAGAGAGATTGTGCAATCCCCGTCTTTGGAGACACTGTTTTGAGACAGAGGTTAGACCAGAGCTTCTTTCCAACCCAAATATTTATATGATGCTGAAGAAAAAACAAAGTGGCCTATACTTGTAACATAGAGGCCACAGCACAGGCCCTGCAATGGGGACCTGTAAAAAAGAACTGCCTTCACATTATCACACCGAACAGCCTTTCCGAATAATTTAAATAATACCGTCGCAGGTCCTACAATGGAGGCAATGGAAAATAATGCCTCTTTCTAATTGGGAGCCAAATTTCTTTCACACAGCTTCCATTGTCTTCCTTAAGAACTGCACGCAAGCTCTAAATTTGCAATTTCATCCCAACTTTTTTTCCATTACATAATTTAGAGTGCAAAGTAATGTCTTCCAATAGGATCTGGCCAGGGCTCGGTGTTAGGCCCCCCGAGTCTTATTCCTGGCGCTAAGATGGATCAATTGCACACAAATTATGTAAAGTCTGCAACTTTTTTTACAACCTTCAGCATATACATATACATATACACGGATGAAGAGCTGTTTGCCTAAAGCAGGGGAAAGCTGTGTATAAAAATAAGTATTTGTACAAAAAATACATCATCCTTTCTGCTTCTGCAGAAAGGGGGGTACATTTATTACACATCGGGCGTTCCTAACATCAAAGTTGGCAAGGTTGGCTGGTAAGGTTATCGATTAAAAGCGCTATCGCAGTCCCAGTTTGCTATTTAAGGTGAGACATCATCACCGTCGTCGGCTGCATGTGTGCTCATTAATTAAGGTTTCTAACGACCAGATTGCTCAGGAAGAAACGTCACGCTCTGGGGACTCCTGCTGTCACCGCTGGCACTCTAGGACACGGCAGCAACCGCCCACGGCGAGGCCTTTCGAGCGTGGAAAAGCGAAGGTGAGCTGAACCGCTGTGCTCGGCGCACAGCTGCGAGGAAGATTGATTTCACTCTTATTTGCTCATTTCTCCCAACGAGGCCACGCCAGAAGTGCTGTTTCTACACAAACTCCCAGGGATCGCTATACTTGGAAAGGCAATTGTGAAAGAACTGTGAGGTCAGCCTAAATTTTCCATGACGATTCATTAAATTCGGAGGGAGCAGATTAACCGAGTTACCACGCCATCGTGGGACTGGGTCTGTAGAAAATATACTTTCCGTTTAGGTAGTAATGATTTATGCAAATAACTCAGTAAAAATATTGCGGTTTCATGCCTGTTGCAGCTACCGTAGCACCTGGGGTCTGCTCCTGCTGATTTTTCCCGGTTGCTTCAGAAATGGCTGAAAAATGACCTTGAAAAGCGCAAATAAATGCACACTCGCAGGGCGAAGGACGCCAGCGCATGGGACACGACAGTCGGCATGTGCTTGGCATTGCCCACGTTTCTGCGGAGTTTAACGGGATTATCTATATATGCAAACGCTTGCAGGATTAGTGCCATAGCTCGGAGGGGCAGGGCAGGGAAATGGCGCTGTATGTCGAGTCCTCCCTACCACGAGGGTCTGAGGATATGAAGGTACGAGGGGAGAGGTACTTATCTCTTATGAGAAAACCTTCAGGTGCGCTGCCCATCCTTTAGGTCTGAAATGTGAAAACTGGACGTTCTGGGTAACTTTAAATAAAATTTGNCGCGCTCCTCCCGCCCAGGTACCCGCCGCCGCGGGGCGGCCCGCAACGGCGGTCTGCCGCCCGGCCGGCCCGTTAGCCAGCGGGAGGGAGGGCCTGAGCGGGGGGGGGGGGAGAAGGAGGAGAGGGAGGGGGTTCCATCCCACACCGCCCCCGGGGACCGCCGGGCCGCAGCTGGCTCTTCCCCCTTCAAACCCCACGGGGATGCCGCCGCCTCTCCCAGCCCCGGAGG